>JAYEVJ010000153.1:0-205018 GCA_036346265.1 Melocanna baccifera | reverse complement strand
CCTAGTTTTACATCCTGAATTTAGTACAGTGGCTATCCTACACAATTGTACTGAATAACAGGGTAACGGGCGAATGCCTTCCCCAGAGTGAAACAACTATACTATCTTTTGGCGAAAAGAAAACACAGCACGCATATAGTACAAGTACAATATGCCTGTTACGATTAAATTCTGGTCTATTCGTGATGCATAAATATTCCTTATTGCATAACATACACTTCTGATTTTGTTGCATAATCTGAAAGAGCGAAAGAGAACGTGGCTATAATGTATAAATGGAAGCTTAAAAGTCACAGCGAAAGACAGACCAAACTGTACCCACTTGAAATCTTGAGCGTGAGTTAGCTTTGTAATCAAATTATCCATATTTGGTCCTGTGTTTTGCGCCGCACATGGGCTGATGGACCAAATTAGTGGCAACTCATACCTGCAAGTAACAAATGAACACTATGCGAGAAATGAAACACAGAGAAAGAAATGACTCAGGGAAGCAGTAAGCATATGGCCTTTGAACAGAGGTTGAAATGACTCAGGGAAGCAATAAGCATATGGCCTTTCAACAGAAGTTTAGTCGGTACAACTCTAGTTTGCTTTGAAAACTCTAAAGTCCCAAGTAAAATTCTAACAGATTAAGCAATTGACCTACAATTAACAAACAGACAGCAAATTTGCAGATTTGGAACTGTGGACCTTCCTCAGGTACCAATGTATCATCAATAACTGTTCATCATTGTGAACTTTGATGAAAGTATATGATAACAGATTTTCTAGGATCATTGCAAACTTACAAGGCTATAAAGTTTCTTCAGAAATCATCACCAGTGCTAGCTTCATATTATGTATCATCGAGCAGGTTCCGGTCATCAGCTTTTCCTAATTTGCAGAAACACCTTCCCATCTTGAATCCTGATCTCTTGTAGCTGCACTTATCTGAATGAAAACATTGAACAAAAATATCCAGCAGAAACAGCCTGGGAAACTGAAACCTTTGATATCACATCTTTAAATTTGCATGAACATAATTACAAAAAAAAAGATGCACATATCGAATACTCTGAATAACCGGTGCAACTTTTACTTATACAAGCATCTGTTTACTCTTCCCAGCCGCAAGGGAAGTGGTGCCAACAATTTGAAGCAAACAACAGAACGTGAACTTCATAAGACACATCTCAACACATGAAAAGTCAAAAACATGTAGTCCGTCAAATTGCATGTCAGTTACAGGAGAGTATTTTTGTTGTACATTATCACAGCTCTGCAGCAACTTGTCCAAAACTATACCTAAATCCTATGTACCTCTAAGCAGCTAATTTACATTCCAAGACATTACGATCTCTCTACTCATTTCTAACATACAAGACTCAACACCGGTCCAAGCCATCTTGAAATGGCATCCACTGAACCATAGCTCCTGGACCATAGATTTCTGTCGGTAACATAGGAAAACAGACCTCTATAAATACAAATACCTTGTATATCCAGCGAATTCCGCTATATCCAGATTCTGGAATCAGGCAAAGAGAAGCAGCTAAATGATGGAGTAGATATCCTCAGCAACCCATGTGGACATGGCGAAGAGTACCCGTCCCTTCCACCCCTGCAGCAACCACTGGTGATCCACATCGACAACAAAGTCCTTGTGGTAGTGGTTCTTGACCTTGTCCCTCACAAGCTGAACAACCTCAGGGTTCAAGGGCAGCTGCCTGCCCTGCCCGGTGGCTGCGCACCTGCCATTGCTTGTAAGTCTCAGGCGATCCAACCGGTCTGCACCTTCACAGGCGATGACATTCAGGGCACCCGCCTCTAAGATATCCCGCCGATGAGCAGCCGCCGTTGTTCTCGCGGGATGGTCGCATCCAGCGATCGAAAAACGCCGAGTAAAAGAAAAAGCCTCCCGAACCGTGTCACGAAGAAGGGCGCGCCATATGTGCCATTCACAACAGAATGGATAAACACGCGGGCGCATCTTCCGAATGTTGCCGAGGACCATGTCTCGGGCTCGGGCTATCCGTGACAAGACTCTCGCCCATCAGGTTGTTAAAACCACACTGGCAGCTCACAACAAGCACCTCATCGGGTCGATGTTGAGGTCTCGGCCTGGATTGTCTCCTCACTTGGCTGCAACACTGTGGAACTCGAACGGCACACCGAACTCGCGGGCACAGTTGCTCAGCCGGCGGCCTGTCTCCTCGATCTGGAAGGCTGGGCGGAACCCTGGCTGCGGGAGGTCGATGCCGGTGAACCTCACCTCCGGTGGCCCACCTTCCCTGGCCGACAGCCACTTGAGCAAGTCTGGCCACTGGAGCCCATACTGCACTTTGTAATCCACGATGTGCAAGCGCTCCTCCCGCCACCGCATCGTAGATGGTCTTGTTGGAGAAGGCAAAGTTCACCTTCTTGAAGGAGCAGGCTGCCATGTACAGCTTGTGGGCCTTGAGGTACTCCACGACCGAGGTGCGCTTCGCCACGAGCGATTGGTAGACCTGGCTCCCCGTGCTCGCAAGCCGCACCTCCAGTCCTCCGCGAAACAGTGCCAGCCTCTGAGTGCCGCCCTCGGCGAGGAATGCTGCTTGATCTGCTTCAGCAGCTGCCGCGCCCCGGCGGTCGCCCGCGGCCACCGCTCGCGCGCAGTGGATGAGCAGGGTGCGCAGGTCGACCAGCTCGCTAGCACTCCGCTACCCCGCGCCACCTTGCCGGTGCCCTTCCTGCCGTTCCTCTCAGCCTCGCTGTCCATGGCGATGCGCAGGTCCGCCATCCCCTTCATGAACGTCTCGTACCTCGGAGCATTATTTCGTCGAACATCTCGCGGGCGCCAGTTTCCTCCTGCTCCGGCATCATCAGCTTGCTGTTCCTGCCCGTCTCCGCCTCCAGGTCGTCCGCGTCGTGCCTGTTCTGCGGCCACGACCACCACCGGCGCCTCCTCCGAACATCAGCGTTCCATCGACCACCTCTTCCTTCAATCGGCCGGCGGTGAGGTTGCTCACCGGCTTGCGGTCTCTGGGGAAGAACTTTCCGGAGGTGGCCTCGAGGTCAATGAGTAGGCTGTTGTTGGTCGGCAGGAACTTCTGGCCTCCTCCATGCCCTTGAGGAACGCCAAGTTGAGCATGTCCACGTTGACGTCGGTCTGGCCATTGAAGAAGGTTGAGGCCAGCGCGCCCTGGTCACCGTCGCTGGCGGGCAGACTGGTGATGGTCCTGGCCTCCTGCTCATCCGTGCCATTGAAGAAGGCCAAACTCTGGATGCCCGTGTCCTGGCCGGTGGCGGCGAAGGATGAGTCGCCATGGTCGGCCGTGCCCTTGTAGAGCACCGGACTCTGCTGGAATCCCGCGCTGGAGGCAACGTCTCCGGGCAAGAAAAAGTCGTCGGCATCGTCGGCAAAGCCGATTCTCATGTCGAGGTACGGTGGGGACTGGAGCAGCTGGGAGAGTTCGATTGGGTCGTAGGGCCAAGTGGGGTTGGCGGAGGCGGGGGCGTCGGGGGAGGATGCGGAGAGCGTGAGGCCGGTGGAGTTGCCGTTGTTGATGGCGGAGTCGGAGGAGGGTGGCGGCGTCGGAGGAGGAGGTGGTGGTGGTGTCGGAGAGGATTTGGGCGTAGGGCTGCTGGGCGGTGAGGAGGGCGGGGTGGTCGGGGTACTGGTAGAAGAACTTGTCGTCGATGTCCTCCTCCATGAGCATGCGGGAGATGTAGGGGAGGACGAGGTCGTCGGAGGAGGTGGGGTCGTCGGCGTGGGCATGCGGCGTGGGGGGGAGGTCGAGGAAGAGGGAGGGGGAGAGCGGCTCGGGGTCGACGAGGAAGCGCTCCCGCAGGAACTCCTCCGGCGTGGCGGCCATCGATGAGCTTCCTATGGACTAGAGTAGCAGCAGCAGTGGTGGCGGTGTTGTGTGGAGGGAGACATGGATGGAATGCTAATGGAGCGCAGGGTATAAAAATGAAGGAAAGCTTTGAGCTTTGGAGTCCAACCCAGGCACATGGAGTGGAGGAGATGGAACTCTGGAAGGGAAGGTTCCGGGAAGGAGCGGCACGGCGACCGGATGCGACTGCGACGGCGGCGACCGGAGGGAGGAGAGATGCGATGCGACTGCGACTCGTTCTAGCGCCCGTGCGACTGCGCGTCGGTTCGTTCGTTCGGAACGGCTCCGGCCGCCGCGTGGCATCATATACACGCTCCCATCCATACCTGGCCACTGGGCCGTGGCCCGTGCTCGGCACGGCCCGTTTAGGCACGGCCCGGCAGCCCGGTGTAATAACGCGGCCGCGCCGCGCCCGCCAGCGGCCGCGGAGCAAGCCCAGGCACGGCGAAGCCGTGCACGCCGCCCGCCAGCACGTTAAGGCTAAGCAAGCCGTGGTCTTACCCCATCAGCCTATTAGCCCAAAAACAGTAAAAATAAGAAAAATTGTAGAAAATAAGAAAATTGTAAAAAAATGTAAAAATTTAGAAAAATTCAAAAAATATAGAAATTTATAGATATTGCTAATCATAAAATAAATATTTGCAATAACATAATGAGCTTTATTAACTTATTAAATTACATGGGATGGTCGCTTCATTAAAAACTTTACCAAGTAAAAACTCAATTTGAGAAAACCTTAAAGAAAAAGAGTACAACCTATAAAGCTCATTAGTGACTATATGTGAAGAAAATATTGAAAATCCTATTCATTGCTATCTAAATACAAATTCTCAAAAGATTCTTCTAAATCTTTATTTTCTCGCAGTATGTTGGAGTCTTGATTCAAACTTGTTCCCGGTCTTTGATGAACATAAGTACTTCGACCATCTCGTTGATGACTTGTTCGTCGCTCCTCGATTATTCTTCCTGAAGACTAAATGTCGACCAAGAGATCGAGAGACAGAATAAGCCAACACATCCCGCGCTAATATGGATAGCACTGGATATGACACCTTTTGGCTTGCCACCATGAGAGGATGTTCAACTCGCTCGAAACTAACGCTATCATCGTTGAGATAGCTTGATAGGTCTCCAGGGCTTTGTCGCCTTCCTCCTCCTAACTCGATGTGTACCGCGCGAGAACTAGACGAAGAACTAAAAATCTTGCCCCATTGCATAGCCCCCTAGAGGTGCTAGGACTACCGGGGTCTTTCCAAACGCATTTGATCCAAACTTATTTTCATATTTATCATATACCTCATATAATTTATTCTTAACTAATGTAAAGTATGAAGAATAGTCTAAATCGGTAGTCTCACTTAAAATTTGTAAAACATTCGTAAATCCTTGAGTTTGGCCCAGGATCCAAAATAAAAGCGAATGCATATAAAATAGGAATTTCTCTCCAATATTTTAAAACTTAATTTTCATGGCACCTCACAAAGATCCCGTAGTATATGATCATGTTCAAAAGCCTTTAGGTGAGTTGCAATTTCAACAATATTATGAACAATTATAGGAGAAGTAGGGTAATATATTCCGAGAAAGGCAAAGTGTAGCTTTATGAAAATTTCTAAAAGGAAAATATTTTTTCAAAGAACAACCCAATCGTTTTCTGAAGTCTGGGTCTCTAACTTGGGTTCCACTGAGGAGCTACGAGATTGATGGCTTTGGGTGTGAAGGAAAATGATAAGGTGCTCCTATATGGCAATATATGTTTAAGCATAAGATAAGTAGAGTTCAAAAATATGAAAAATCGTAGTTCTCCATTAAATCAATCAGAAATTAAAATAGTAAAGAATGATTAACTTCCTATTAAACCAACAAATAATAGCAATAAATTAAACTAATAAATAATACTCAAAAATTAAAATAAGACAGAAATTATTACCTCCTTTGCAGCTGGCTCTCACAAAAATCTAAAGATTTTTGAATTTTCGAATTTTTCCGAATTTTCCAAATCGTGCAAGCACTTTCAGAATTTTCACAGCTAAACCGAGAGAGGAGAGTGAGATTTGAGGTGTGGAGAATGGAGGCCGGATGCCCACTATTTATAGAAAAATTTTAGATTTTTCCGAATGTTTTGCTATTTTTCTCGAATTTTTTACCCCAACGGTTAGAAAAAACGGCTATTTTTCAAAATCCCGCCAGGCAGTCGTGCCGCAAGACGGCCCAAGCGAGCCGTTGGTCGCCGTACAGCCGCGTCGCCGCGCGCTGCGCCGCGGCCGCGCCGCGGTCGGCGCGTTTGCGTCGCAGCGTCGCGATCAGCTGATTGCGCCACGGCCGCGCCGCGCTGCCGCCTGCAGCGCACTGTCGCCCGTGCACGGCCCGTCCGGCCAGGAAGGCCGCCCGCCCCGCCACAACCGTGCCGCAGCCGCGCCGGGTCGATGCGACGGAATGCCGCGCGCGCCGTAGGCCCGCCCATTTGGCTGTATACTCCCATCTTCATTTCTTTAAGATACGAGCTTTATTAAAAGGAAGATTCCTGCGTACAACCCCTTAGGCTAGCTAGAAACTGGATATCAAATAAACTTATATATCAGCGACCAACGATAGCGTTCGGTGGAAAATTTCACTGTTTAGCGATTGATGTACTGTTTATCGTTTTATCTTTATCTGATTTTTTTGGTACTTTGGTATTTTAATTTTTTTTCGTATTCATTTGCATCGTCTGCTCTAGATTAGCGTGCCACTTTTATTTTTACATTTTTTAGATTTAATTATGTCCAATAAACTAACTCAACTACAGTAAAAAATAAGATAGTTACAGTAAAATTTCAGAAAAAACCAAAAGCTATCGCTATGCTGAACGCTACTACACACCAACTTACTTTACAGGACAGTGTGGTGTGAAATTTGTTGTTCTCCAAACAAACTGAATAACAAAACACACTTTTGTGACATGGTCATAACAGTGGGTATTTAGTATTCTTCTTCATAGAGGATACAGAAACAAGACTGCTAGAGAGCCTACAGAGAACTGGTCAGTGAAATAAGTAGATCTGATCATTCCTTACATCTTTGAGGGTTTATACACATGAATATGATATGATGAAAAATCCACATCCTATCTCTCAATAATTACAAGAGGACGTAGGTAAATAGCAATGATAAAAAATCCTCATCCCACCTCTCAATAACCAGGGTGGCGTGCTGAGCAATGGCCATGGCAGCTGCTTCCCTTGGAATTCGAGGACTCCAACCAAGTAACGAATGGGATCGAGATCGAATCATGGTATGCGAGGCTACGCTTGTCGGAATTATCGATTCATTCGACGCTGATGTTCTCAAACAAGAAAGGAAGGGAAAGAAAAGAGTATAGTACTATTATTCAGAGTGGATGCCAAAAATAAAGGGTTAAACTCGAGTCATTCGCAACGCTATGGGTCTGTTTTTTCAAATTTTTAGCTTTTAATTTTTGCTATAGTATCTAACTTTTAAACGGAGTATTTTTTTAAGACAAGGTCTATAAGTTAATTGTAGTACACGTTAAAAGTCTAATATATGTACCATCAAAAATCGCAAGCGAGTATCTCTCTTTCCACAATCTCCGTCGCAAACAACCAAAAGTCATCACCATAGCCAAAAGCTATTAGTCAAACCAAAAAGAACATGCCCTATATCTCGTATAGTTTTCGTCTCTTATTTGTAAGAACGGGACTGACACGTGGAGTCAAGTCGATATATAGAGTCTAAGTCGACGTGGTCGATAACATAATAAAACTGATGATGTGGCAATCAACGCGATAAAAACCATCCAAAATATTTGCTAAGGGACGCAAATTGCGTGGTTTTGATATCTAGAGTATAGTTCTAACTGGTTTTATAAGTAATAGATAAAAACTAAATAAGAGTTTCAGCTTTTTTTTCAGTTTCAGTTTCTAGCTTCAGTTTTTTTCACTATTCAGTAATTTGGTTTTTTTAATTTTTTTAGATATTTTGGGATTTTTGTATTTTCTTTTTTCCGTATTTCTTTGCATTGTCCGTAATGGGCTAACATGTTTTTTTTTCTATTTTTACATTTTTTTAAAATTTAATTATGCCTAATAAGCCAACTCAGTTACAGTAAAAAAGCCAACTACAGTGAAATTTCAGTCAGAAGTCATCGCTATTCCGAACGCCCCCTTAAGAGTTAAAGAACCGAAAAATATATTTAATCCAAAAAAATAACCCTAGCCATTCTGTTCTGCCTTCTTGCTCCATTTCCCAATACAACCTAATAGCTTATCAAGGTGGGTTTAGTTTGACGTTGGCTTTTTTTATCAGAATGTCTTATTTTTTTATCAGAATCGAGTTGATTTATTTGACATAATTAAATTTTTTTAAAAAAATTAAAAATAGAAAAACACATGTTAGCCCATGGACAATGCAAAGGAATACAGGAAAAAAGAAAAGGTAAAAAAACCTAAAAAATCTATAAAAAAATTAGAAAAAATGAAATTACTGAATAGTAAAAAAACAGAAGTCAGATACAGAACCTAATTTTAAGCCATTTTGAACGGTACCCAAGTCATTCTGTTTGTCCTATTTGACCCTTTTCACGAGTGTATGATCGAATCACATTAAGATAGGCAATCGAGAGAGGTGAATAATTACTAAGCTAAAAATAAATTTTAAGACTCCTCTCTAATTATCTCTGCTAATCAAAACCTTGATACAACACAAACATGCAGGCTCACACCAAAGATTAATGAGCACTAACTTTAATTACCTTGCCCTAATCCTCTTTTCTTCTCTCTTCTTACAAAACAGAAAACCTACACAACGCCTAAAGACTTCTAGTTATGACGTGATAGGCTTGTTTATTAAGACCCGTACCTGGCTTTACATGCAAAGGGACAGCTCCTTTTCATCAATCTCCCAGCTTCTTTTCGCCTGCCTTGCTTCGTCTTCTTTCTTCCGTGCGTCAGGCACAAGTCGCCGCACAGCTTCACAAGTCCGCTCTGCGTCTCACGTCCTCTCCAAAATCTGCGTCTCACTCTTACACCAATACGTATACCACTCGTATACGTATACGACTCGCATGCAAACCAAACTTATCTATCTAACCAACTTATCTAACCAACAAAGCTAACTCCAACATGAAAGCGTACACGCCACGACTTCGTATTGGACTCGTATTCCCGGTCGTATACATAAATGTATTACACGTCAAGTCTCGTCATGCCATCCGCACAACACTCCGCCATGACGCATATCCGCACCTCCAACGCCACGTCATCTCCACGCACGTTGCTCTCTAGCTTGAACATCCTGCATGACATTCTTGATCAATAGGACCTCAGTTCCTTCCTGAACTTAGTTCCGAAACCTAAGTTCCACCTGAATCTAGTTTCAGTTCCGTCATCGACCATGTTCCGCCTCAAGCAACACCTACACATGAATAAACAACCAACCACGTACGAGCACAAGTCCATGGCTTGACTCAAGTCAATCCACACAATACCTCTCACGAGCGTGTCATACAATATACGTCAATCCGTACACGCAACACATCATAAGTAAAATCATAATCAACGTTATCAGTTATTCATCACCTAAAATAGTTAAGACCTGACCACATGGTCTAACAACGAGGCCTCCCCTTCTGAGCTATGTATCCCAACCAAAAAAAGATTATGTATCTGGCACTACAAGATTGTATGTGCATCTTGGTATATATTTACCATAATCAAATTCTCGAACAATTTGTCTTTCTTTCAGAAATTTCTTTCTCAATCAGTACAGCTATATACATGTGTCATGTAGTGTCACCGCCTAAATTTGGCACAGTGGCTACCTATTTCGCAATGCTTAACACAAGTTTAGTTTTAACCATAAATCTACATGCCTCTACATCAACCAAACAATGGCGAAGAAAGCAACCGACAGGTGAGGATCCTGAACAACTGGTGAAGAAATATGGTACCGATCCTAAGATGCAAGTAGATGGTACTAATACTGAAGAGGTTGTAGTCTCTGGGGAAGATGGTAAAATGAGGACATAATGAGATTTCCAAATGCCAGAAAAGTTGAAGAGTGATCTCATTTCTTAGGCTTGAAAAATGAGGACATTACCTTCTGTTGAGATTAAGGTAGATAAGTGGAAAGCATCAGACTATCAGTGGGTGCTAAAGGTTCTTTACAAACAACCTGGCTTAAAGTGAAAAGGAATTCCTATGCATCCTGTAGTTTCTTGTCCATGTCCAAGGAGATGCTTTGCATCCAAAAGAAACGTCCTATATTCAAGCATACAAAGATGAATGGGTCATTAGCTTTGTTGTATTCAGTGCACGTTTTCAGTCCATCTAATCTGAATTACATGCAGAAAGTTGAACGAAATGCATAATTCCGTAACGGAAAAATATAAATCTCGCTTACAGGTTGGAACTTGGAACCATAGCTAACTTCTCATACAGTTTACCTTTCTTTCAGAAATTTCTTTCTGAGTCGCGATATACAGCCTCAATGAATTTCAGAAATTCCAGGTTGAAACTTGGAACTGTGGACCTTCCTCAGGTATCAATGTATCATCAATAACTATTCATCATTATGAACTTTGATGAAATTATACGATAACAGATTTTCTAGGATCATTGCAAACTTACAAGGCTATAAAGTTTCTTCAGAAATCATCACCAGTGTCAGCTTCATATTACGTATCATCGAGCAGGTTCCGGTCATCAGCTTTTCCCAATTTGCAGAAACACCTTTCCATCTTGAATCCGCTGATCTCTTTTAGCTGCACTTATCTGAATGAAAACACTGAACAAAATATCCAGCAGAAACAGCCTGGGAAACATAAACCTTTGATATCACACCTTTAATTTTGCATGAACATAATTACAAAAAGAACATGCACATATCGAATACTCTGAATAACCAGTGCAACTTATGCTCATACAAGCATCTGTTCAATAAGACACATCTCTAACACATGAAAAGTCAAAACATGTAGTCCGTAAAATTGCCTGTCAGCTACAGGAGATCATTTTTGTTGTACATTATCACAGCTCTGCAGAAACATGTCCAATACTATACCTAAATCCTATGTAACTCTAAGCAGCTAATTTACATTCCAAGACACGACTGTCTCTCTACTTATTTCTAACATACAAGATTCACCACCGGTCTAAGCCATCTTGAAATGGTGTCCACTGAACCATAGCTGCTGGAGCATAGATTTCTGTCAGTAACATAGGAAAACAGACCTCTATCAATACCAATACCTTGTATATCCAGCGAATTCTGCTGTATCCGGATTCTGGAATCAGGCAAAGAGAAGCAGCTAAATGATGGAGTTGATATCCTCAGCAACCCATGTGGACATGGCGAAGAGTACCCGTCCCTTCCACCCCTGCAGCAACCACCTGCGATCCACATCGATGACAAAGTCCTTGTGGTAGTGGTTCTTGACCTTGTCCTCACAAGCTGAACAACCTCGGGCTTCAAGGGCAGTTGCCTCAGCCCCGCCCGTGGTTCCGCACCTGCCATTGCTTGTAAGTCTCAGGCGATGCACCGGTCCGCACCTTCACAGGCGATGACATTCAAGGCACACCGCCCTAAGATATCCCGCCGATGAGCAGCCGCCGTTGTTCTCGGGGATGGTCGCATCCAGCGATCGAAAACGCCGAATAAAAGAAAAGAGCCTCCCGGAACCGCGTCACGAAGAAGGGCGTGCCGTACGTGCCATTCACAGCACAGTGGATATACACGTCGGGGCGCATCTTCCGAATGTTGCCGAGGACCATGTCTCTGGGGCTCAGGCCGTCCGTGACAAGACTCTCGTCCATCAGGTTGCTGAAACCACACTGGCAGCTCACAACAAGCACCTCATCGGGGTCGATGTTGAGGTCCTCGGCCTGGATTGTCTCCAACTTGGCTGCAACACTGTGGAACTCGAACGGCACGCCGAACTCGCGGGCACAGTTGCTCAGCCGGCGGCCTGTCTCCTCGATCTGGAAGGCTGGGCGGAACCCTGGCTGCGGGAGGTCGATGCCGGTGAACCTCACCTCCGGTGGCCCACCTTCCCTGGCCGCCAGCCACTGGAGCAACTCTGGCCACTGGAACCCATACTGCACATTGTAATCCACGATGTGCAAGCGGCTCCTCCCCGCCACCGCATCGTAGATGGTCTTGTTGGAGAAGGTGAAGTTCACCTTGTTGAAGCAGCAGGCTGCCACGAACAGCCTGTAGGCCTTGAGGAACTCCACGACCGAGGTGCGCTTCGCCACGAGCGATTGGTAGACCTGGCTCCCCGTGCCTGCAAGCCGCGCCTCCAGTCCCTCCGCGAAACAGTGTGCCAGCCTCTGAGTGGCGTCCCCCCTCGGCGAGGAATGCTGCTTGATCTGCTTCAGCAGCTCGCTCGCGCTCCGGCGGTCGCCCGTGGCCACCGCCTGCGCGCAGTGGATGAGCAGGGTGCGCAGGTCGACCAGCTCGCTAGCACTCCGCTTCCCCCGCGCCGCCTTGCCGGTGCCCTTCCTCTCAGCCTCGCTGTCCTTGGCGATGCGCAGGTCTTCCATCCTCTTCATGCACGTCTCGTACCCTCGGAGCATTATTTCGTCGAACATCTCGCGGGCGCCAGTTTCCTCCTGCTCCGGCATCATCAGCTTGCTGTTCCTGCCCGTCTCCGCCTCCAGGTCGTCCGCGTCGTGCCTGTTCTTGCGGTCCCGACCACCACCGGCGCCTCCTCCGAACATCAGCGTTCCACCGACCACCTCTTCCTTCACTCGGCCGGCGGTGAGGTTGCTCACCGGCTTGCAGTCTCTGGGGAAGAACTTTTCGGAGGTGGCCTCGAGGTCGATGAGTAGGCTGTTGTTGGTCGGCAGGAACTTCTTGGCCTCCTCCATGCCCTTGAGGAACGCCAAGTTGAGCATGTCCACGTTGCCGTCGGTCTGGCCATTGAAGAAGGCCGAGGCCAGCGCGCCCTGGTCACCGTCACCAGCGGGCACGCTGGTGATGGTCCTGGCCTCCTGACCATCCGTGTCATTGAAGAAGGCCAAACTCTGGATGCCCGTGTCCTGGCCACTGGCGGCGAAAGATGAGTCGCCATGGTCGGCCGAGCCCTTGTAGAGCACCGGACTCTGCTGGAATCCCGCGCTGGGGCAACGTCTCCGGGCAAGAAAAGTCGTCGGCAAGGCCGATTCTCATGTCGAGGTAGGGTGGGGACTGGAGCAGCTGGGAGAGTTCGATTGGGTCGTAGGCCAAGTGGGGTTGGCGGAGGCGGGGCGTCGGGGTAGGATGAGGAGAGCGTGACACCGGTGGAGTTGCCGTTGTTGATGGCGGAGTCGGAGGAGGGGTTGGCGGCGTCGGAGGAGGAGGAGGTGGTGGTGTCGGAGAGGATTTGGGCGTAGGGCTGCAGGGCGGTGAGGAGGGCGGGGTGGTCGGGGTACTGGTAGAAGAACTTGTCGTCGATGTCCTCCTCCATGAGCATGCGGGAGATGTAGGGGAGGACGAGGTCGTCGGAGGAGGTGGGGTCGTCGGCGTGGGCATGCGGCGTGGGGGGGAGGTCGAGGAAGAGGGAGGGGGAGAGCGGCTCGGGGTCGACGAGGAAGCCCTCCCGCAGGAACTCCTCCGGCGTGGCGGCCATGGATGACCTTCCTGTGGACTAGGAGTAGCAGCAGCAGTGGTGGTGATGTTGTGCGGAGGGAGACATGGATGGAATGCTAATGGAGCGCAGGGTATAAAAATGAAGGAAAGCTTTGAGCTTTGGAGTCCACATGGAGTGGAAGGGAAGGGAAGGTTCCGGGAACGAGCGGCACGGCGGCCGGAGATGGAACTCCCATCGTCATTTCTTTAAGATACGAGCTTTATTAAAAGGAAGATTCCTGCTTGCGTACAACGGCTAGCTAGAAACTGGGGTTCGCTTTGACCATGACTTCTATCTTTTAGTTAAAACATGATTCCTGCGTACAGGCACATGTACTGTTTATCTTTTTGTTTTTATCTGAATTTTTTTTGGTATTTTAATATTTTATTTTTTTCGTATTTCTTTGCATCGTCTATTCTGGATATAGCTTTGAGCTTTCTAGCTTCAGCTTTTTTTCACTATTCAGTAATTTGGTTTTTTTTAGATATTTTGGGATTTTTGTATTTTCTTTTTTTCTGTATTTCTTTGCATTGTCCGTAATAGGCTAACATGTTTTTTTCTATTTTTACATTTTTTTAAATTTAATTATGCCTAGTAAGCCAACTCGATTCATATAAAAAAGCCACCATGATGAAATTTCACGGAAGTCATCGCTATTCCGAACGCCCCCTCAAGAGTTAAAGAACCGAAAAATGAATTTACAAACAACCTGGCTTAAAGTGAAAAGGAATTCCTATGGATTAAAGATCTGAAACTACTCTGAGTTATGTTGGGTCACTAGTTGGAATAACACTGGAGATTGATAAAAATAGTATGTTTAGGTATGACACTGAGAATCAAGGTGGGTTGCAGAGATGTTACTAATATACTAGCTGAGGTTGAAGGTGTAATTGGATCCAAAGGCATTTTGCACATTTATGACTTCCAGCTCAGGAGAGAATTACCTCAGGTTGGTAGCATAAATCCTCAAAAGAGAATTGGATCCAAAGGTGGGTTGCACACTTTGTGTGCTGATCAACATTATCCACTGCTTGTAGGTGATGATTTTAATATCTTGAGGTACAGTTCCGAGAAAAATAAATGCCTTCATTCCAATAGAAACAATGATTTGTTTAATCATATTATAAACACTTATGAATTGAAGGAAATCTACATGTCTGGATGCCTTTTTACTTGGTCCAACAATCAAGATGATCCTACTTTAGAAAAAACTTGATAGAGTTTTAATAAGTAAAAGTTGGGGATTGTTGTTTCTTTGACAACTTTGCATAAGTTTCCTAGACATTTCTCTGATCACAATCTCTTAATTCTATCCTCCTGTTCTGTAAACAAAAATGATAATAATCTAGATTTCAAATTTGAATTGCATTGGTTACAGCACTCTGGATTTGGGAGAACATGTAAAGGGAAAAAATGCAGTGTACGTTTTGTTAATCAAACTCAAAATGATTAAAAGATAATTTAAAGGGTGGGGTGTGAACTTGTTGGGAGAAACAAAGTGAAAAAAAAGTGAAATTTACAAAATGAACTTTTGAATCTTGAATGTGAAATCAAAACTTTAATATCTCGAGGTACAGTTCTAAGAAAAATAAATGCCTTTGATCCAATAGAAGGTCGTCTCCTCTTAGATACCGATAGATGGCCGTCAATGCCATCCGATCTTTGCATTTATCAGCGTTGTCGCTTTTTGATCACGCCACACACCTTGAACCATCATATGCACATTTATCTTGATTGCCCGGTTGCATAATTGCTCGTTATGAGTATCGGATAATGCAACAAGATGGTGAAATTCTTTCGTCATCACACTGATGCCTTATCACTAGTGACACTACTTTCTGGAAAGCGTGACATAGTCATTGGTATAGATTAAGAACTTAGACTAGTAAGAAACAATATCCCTTGCAAAGTCACCAATCAAGGATAGAACCTTACCTTCGCTTTTGGAGCCGACAATTGCTTTGCTCTAAGATCTACTTTCTCATTTGGACTAAGGCGCTCAATCGAGCTTTTCCCACCGCGCGTCAACGCGATTTTTTATCAGAGTAGGCATCGTAGCTACAAAGACTGCTACAAGAAAATTTATTATTTTTTTCGTTTTTTTCCGTTTTTTTAAATTTACTTATACTTTTTTTTCGTTTTTTGTTTTCAATTTTTTTATATATTTTTTTACATTTAATTATACTCAATAAACCAATTCAGTTACAGTATTTTTTCAGTAAAAACTAAAAATCATCGCTATTCCGATTATCCCCTAAGGGATTGAAGCAAAATGTTACTTTTGGCTGTTGTCCGTTGGACTGCTTGGGTTCGGACCGAATTGGCTTCGATTTCCTCTGCTGCCGCAGACCTTCTCCCTGTGATTGCAAAACCAAAGAACTAATTTTTCGTCTTTCCTCGAGATACGTGCATTTTTTGCCCGAGAGAACGGGACGTGTTTACGCCTGGACCGCTGCCGAACGAGTTTACGCCTGCAGCCTACCGCTTTCTCATTTCGTGCGCTGGACAAGAGAAAAAAAAGACCGAAGTCTCTCCTGCACCAGGACGACGCCAGCACCGAGGAAAAAACGCGACATGATGCGAGACGCGCCGACGAGTTTTTCCTTCTGCATCAGATCTGGTATCCGATATCAATTGTTAATTTAGCTCTAGAAAAAAGCTCGTATACTATATAAATAAATAAAGAGAATATGCGTTATTTATAACTGTGTAGTCGAGTTTTCTGAATTCCTCCATCCTCTTGCCTTGTCTCAAAATAGATTACACGCTCTTCTATTTATATTGCCTAAGGTTTACACAAATACTGAATTTTATCTCTAACTGTTGGACCGTAAAAGGCCTTCTCACCCCAAAAGCTAGCTAATGAGATGAGGAACTCCCCCACTTTTAGACTAGATCGCTTGCCCTTCCACAACTAATGTGGGATTATTCCAACAATCTCTTCCTTCACACATTGGTGTCTCTCAGCCGTTCACTGCCACTTCACCGTACACCGACGATCCTTCAGGGTCCCTTTCACCGTACACCGACGGTCCCTCAGGTTCACAGTCCATCAGGCATTCACACCCTAGTGTCCATGGGGCTAGAGATGTTAGAACCGCTCTAGTGTAGTATATAGTGTAGGCATCTCTCTGTCGAAATGTGCGTGTTGTACTGCTACTAGTGAGAAGAGTAGATGATGTTTACCGCTTGGCTTAGCACTACTGTTTACCGCATGTGGTCATATAGCAATTTTTCAAATCTAGCCTTGACACAAATATTTAATTTTGCCCCCTCCGCAATCGTGAAAGCAACATCAGATAATACGTGTCACCTGTTGAGCTCCTACAACATGGCCGGTTAGGTGTGTGCGACAGATGTAAGCATGCTTAAATTAATCACTAAAGCCATGTTTAGGCACTAATGAATCACTAATGCCATGCTTACAAAGATGGCTACCGAGCTCGGCTAGCTCGGTACGTGGTACCGCGATGTTTTGATCATGCCGTGACGTGGGAGTTTGCCAGGTGACATATATCACCTGCCACTACTTCCGTGGTAGCAAAGGAGGTCAAAATTAAAAATTTGTCGTCAGGACCAGATTTGTTTTTTAAAAAATTGCTAGAGGGCCGCACATAAGATAAGTCCGAAAGGACGTAACAAAGAATTGGAGCGAATGGAATGGAAGGTTCCGGGAAGTAGCCGCGGCGGCGGGAGCCGACGACACCGTGACCGGAGGCAAGAGTCAAATGCAACTCCGACTCGCCGCCGGTAATTATCAACTAACTCTCTCTCTCTCTCTCAGCCTCCCAGTGTGGAGAACTAGTATAGTTAGCATTCTAGTAATCCGACGGCGACGCTTCACCAAACATGAATCATGATGCTAATTAAATTAAACAGCAGCATACACCATGTACGGTTAATTCACCGAACGATGTTAATACTAGTCCACTTTAGAATACTCTTTCTGTCGCGCTCTACAAGCAGAGAACAAAGTCCACCGAACACTGTACAAGCAGACTAGTCCACTTTAGAACGATGCTAAGAGCTGGACAGATTCAGCCACCAGTAGTTACTTGAACATCAAGCCAAGGACAAAGTCAACGGAGCTCAGCAGGTACACCTGCCTAAGACTGTGGCAGATCCCATCTTTGTTGAGTGTTTGACCGTCCCAGGGGAAGGAAATCAACTTGTTCTTGTCCATTATCCAAGGAGATGCTTTGCAGCCAAAAGGAAGTTGTATTCAGTGCATACAAAGATGGATGGGTCATTAGCTTTGTTGTATTCAGTTCACGTTTTCAGTCCATCTAATCTGAATTACATGCAGAAAGTTGTATGAAATGCTTAATTCCCATAACGGAAAAATATAAATCTCGCTCACAGGTTGGTACCATAGCTAACTTCTCATACAGTTTACCTTTCTTTCAGAAATTCCTTTCTGAATCGCTACAGTGGCTATCCTACACAATTGTACTGAAAAACAGAGTACGGGCGTGAGCCAACACCCCCCCCCCCCAAAGTGAAAAGAAAACACAGCACGCATATAGTACAAATACAATATGCCTGTAACGATTAAATTCTGGTCTATTCGTGATGCATAAATATTCCTTATTGCATAACATACACTTCTGAATTTGTTGCATAATCTGAAAGAGCGAAAAGAACGTGGCTATAATGTATAAATGGATGCTTAAAAGTCACAGCGAAAGACAGACCAAACTGTACCCACTTCAAATCTTGAGCATGAGTTAGCTTTGTAATCAAATTATCCATATTTGGTCCTGTGTTTTGCGCCGCACATGGGCTGATGGACCAAATTAGTGGCAACTCAAACCTGCAAGTAACAAATGAACACCACGCGAGAAATGACTCAGGGAAGCACCAGCAGTAAGCATATGGCCTTTGAACAGAAGCTGAAATGATCAGGGAAGCAATAAGCATATGGCCTTTGAACAGCAGTTTAGTCGGTACAACTCTAGTTTGCTTTGAAAACTCACAAATTCATAGTAAAATCCTAACAGATTAAGCAATTGACCTACAATTAACTAACAGACAGCAAATTTGCAGATTTGGAACTGTGGACCTTCCTCAGGTACCAATGCATCATCAATAACTGTTCATCATTGTGAACTTCGATGAAATTATATGATAACAGATTTTCTAGGATCATTGCAAACTTACAAGGCTATAAAGTTTCTTCAGAAATCATCACCAGTGCCAGCTTCATATTATGTATCATCGAGCAGGTTCCGGCCTTTGAACAGAAGCTGAAATGACCAGGGAAGCAATAAGCATAGGCCTTTGAACAGAAGTTGAAATGACTTAGGGAAGCAAGGGAAGTGGTGCCGACAATTTGAAGCTGACAACAGAACGTGAACTTCATAAGACACATCTCAACACATGAAAAGTCAAAAAAAACATGTGGTCCATAAAATTGCATGTCAGTTACAGGAGAGTATTTTTGTTGTACATTATCACAGCTCTGCAGCAACTTCTCCAAAACTATACCAAAATCCTATGTACCTCTAAGCAGCTAATTTACATTCCAAGACATTACGATCTCTCTACTTATTTCTAACATACAAGACTCACCACCGGTCCAAGCCATCTTGAAATGGCATCCACTGAACCATAGCTGCTGGACCATAGATTTCTGTCGGTAACATAGGAAAATAGACCTCTATCAATACCAGTACCTTGTATATCCAGCGAATTCCGCTATATCCGATTCTGGAATCAGGCGAAGAGAAGCAGCTAAACGATGGAGTTGATATCCTCAGCAACCCATGTGGACATGGCGAAGAGTACCCGTCCCTTCCACCCCTGCAGCAACCACCGGCGATCCACATCGATGACAAAGTCCTTGTGGTAGTGGTTCTTGACCTTGTCCCTCACAAGCTGAACAACCTCGGGGTTCAAGGGCAGCTGCCTCAGCCCTGCCCGGTGGTTGCGCACTTGCCATTGCTTGTAAGTCTCAGGGCGATCCACCCGGTCTGCACCTTCACAGGCGATGACATTCAGGGCACTCCGCCCTAAGATATCCCGCTCGATGAGCAGCCGCTCGTTGTTCTCGCGGGGGATGGTCGCATCCAGCGCATCGAAAAGCGCCGAGTAAAAGAAGAGAGCCTCCCGGAACCGTGTCACGAAGAAGGGCGCGCCGAACGTGCCGTTCACAACACAGTGGATATACACGTCGGGGCGCATCTTCCGAATGTTGCCGAGGACCATGTCTCGGGGGCTCAGGCTATCCGTGAAAAGACTCTCGTCCATCAGGTTGCTAAAACCACACTGGCAGTTCACAACAAGCACCTCATCGGGGTCGATGTTGAGGTCCTCGGCCTGGATTGTCTCCAGCTTGGCTGCAACACTGTGGAACTCGAACGGCACGCCGAACTCGCGGGCACAGTTGCTCAGCCGGCGGCCTGTCTCCTCGATCTGGAAGGATGGGCGGAACCCTGGCTGCGGGAGGTCGATGCCGGTGAACCTCACCTCCGGTGGCCCACCTTCCCTGGCCGCCAGCCACTTAAGCAAGCCTGGCCACTGGAACCCATACTGCACATTGTAATCCACGATGTGCAAGCGACTCCTCCCCGCCACCGCATCGTAGATGGTCTTGTTGGAGAAGGAGAAGTTCACCTTCTTGAAGCAGCAGGCTGCCATGAACAGCTTGTAGGCCTTGAGGTGCTCCACGACCGAGGTGCGCTTCGCCACGAGCGATTGGTAGACCTGGCTCCCCATGCCTGCAAGCCGCGCCTCCAGTCCCTCCGCGAAACAGTGTGCCAGCCTCTGAGTGGCGTCCCCCCTCGGCGAGGAATGCTGCTTGATCTGCTTCAGCAGCTCGCTCGCGCTCCGGCGGTCGCCCGTGGCCACCGCCTGCGCGCAGTGGATGAGCAGGGTGCGCAGGTCGACCAGCTCGCTAGCACTCCGCTTCCCCCGCGCCGCCTTGCCGGTGCCCTTCCTGCCGTTCCTCTCAGCCACGCTGTCCATGGCGACGCGCAGGTCCTCCATCCCCTTCATGCACGTCTCGTACCCTCGGAGCATTATTTCGTCGAACATCTCGCGGGCGCCAGTTTCCTCCTGCTCCGGCATCATCAGCTTGCTGTTCCTGCCCGTCTCCGCCTCCAGGTCATCCGCGTCGTGCCTGTTCTTGCGGCCCCGACCACCACCGGCGCCTCCTCCGAACATCAGCGTTCCATCGACCACCTCGTCCTTCAATCGGCCGGCGGTGAGGTTGCTCACCGGCTTGCGGTCTCTGGGGAAGAACTTTTCGGAGGTGGCCTCGAGGTCGATGAGCAGGCTGTTGTTGGTCGGCAGGAACTTCTTGGCCTCCTCCATGCCCTTGAGGAACGCCAAGTTGAGCATGTCCACGTTGCCGTCGGTCTGGCCATTGAAGAAGGCCGAGGCCAGCGCGCCCTGGTCACCGTCGCCAGCGGGCACGCTGGTGATGGTCCTGGCCTCCTGCTCATCTGTTCCATTGAAGAAGGCCAAACTCTGGATGCCCGTGTCCTGGCCGGTGGCGGCGAAGGATGAGTCGCCATCGTCGGCCGTGCCCTTGTAGAGCACCGGACTCTGCTGGAATCCCGCGCTGGGGGCAACGTCTCCGGGCAAGAAAAAGTCGTCGGCATCGTCGGCAAAGCCAATTCTCATGTCGAGGTAGGGTGGGGACTGGAGCAGCTGGGAGAGTTCGATTGGGTCGTAGGGCCAAGTGGGGTTGGCGGAGGCGGGGGCGTCGGGGGAGGATGAGGAGAGCGTGAGGCCGGTGGAGTTGCCGTTGTTGATGGCGGAGTCGGAGGAGGGGGTGGCGGCGTCGGAGGAGGAGGTGGTGGTGGTGTCGGAGAGGATTTGGGCGTAGGGCTGCTGGGCGGTGAGGATGGCGGGGTGGTCGGGGTACTGGTAGAAGAACTTGTCGTCGATGTCCTCCTCCATGAGCATGCGGGAGATGTAGGGGAGGACGAGGTCGTCGGAGGAGGTGGGGTCGTCGGCGTGGGCATGCGGCGTGGGGGGGAGGTCGAGGAAGAGGGAGGGGAGAGCGGCTCGGGGTCGACGAGGAAGCGCTCCCGCAGGAACTCCTCCGGCGTGGCGGCCATGGATGAGCTTCCTATGGACTAGGAGTGGCAGCAGCAGTGGTGGCGGTGTTGTGTGGAGGGAGACATGGATGGAATGCTAATGGAGCGCACGGATGGATGGGAGCGCAGGGTATAAAAATCAAGGAAAGCTTGGGCTTTGGAGTCCAACCGAGGCACATGGAGTGGAGGAGAAGGAACTCTGGAAGGGAAGGGAAGGTTCCGGGAAGGAGCGGCACGGCGACCGGATGCGACTGCGACGGCGGCGACCGGAGGGCGGAGAGATGCGATGCGACTGTTGTTTGTAGCGACTGATGCGAGTCCACTTCTCCCAGCGAAATCGTGGTCGCTCTCAGGAGCACGCGGCGCGCAAAGGCAGAGGCGCAGAGCCGCCCTACCAAGGTAGGCGATGCCTGCAAGGTAGGCAGAAAATCGTGGTCGCCCCTCCGAGGCTATGCCTGCAAGGTAGCGCGTAGAAGCGAAAACGGACCGCTCGAGTTGGACTGTTTGCAGTCTACATCGAAGGAACATAAAGAAAAACACCGATACGAAAATAGAAAAACTCTGTTTCGTAGAAGCAGGACCATCCTATCGAGACAACGTCTACCAGACGAGTGGCGTGGTCGCAACCGCTTTGTTGAGGCGGCACCTCCGAGACGTGTTGCACGTATAAACGGAGCCGCCCCACCCTACTAGGTGGGCAGCGAAGCCGTGGCCACTCCGTTAAGGTGGTGCCTCGGAGACAGGCGATATGTAAAAGCAGAGCTACCCCGCCGAGGCAACACCTACCAGGTGGGTGGCGAAGTCGTGGATGCTCTGTCAAAGCGGTGCCTCCGAGATGGACAACACGTAGAAACAGAGTCGCCTCACCCGAGGCGACGCCTACTAGGCATGTGGGGAAGTCGTGGCTGCTTCGTTGAGGAGGTGCCTTCGAGGTGGGCAACGCGTAGAAATAGAGCCACCCCGCTGAGGTGACGCCTACCAGGCGAATGGCCAAGTCGTGGTCGCTCCATTGAGGCAGTTCCTTTAAGATGAGCGACGTATAGAAGCAGAGTCGTCCTACCGAGATAACACCTACCAGACGAGCAGCGAAGTCATGGCCACTTTGTCGAGGCGGTGCCTCTGAGACATGTGACGTGTAGAAACATAGCCGCTCCGCCGAGGCAACGTCTACTAAACATGTGGCGAAGTCGTGCGGTGCTCTGTGTCCCTACCAGTGGTTTGACGTTGTATAAGACTTATTACCTTTTGTAATGGCCTAGTAACGTTTCCCCCTCCATCATGTTGGGGTTCCTAGTAGAGGCAAGAACACCCTATCATGCCATGTGAGAAACAAGGTGTCACAGCAACGCCACTTCGTAGGTGCAGAGGAGGCAGGGCCGCCGTCCCCTTATCTCGAAAAACAGTGCCCGCATAGGAAGAGCGGCGTAGGTCAAGATGGGGGCTATTCACATGAAGGCAGGGAGGTCGAATCGTCATTTCCTCACCTTTGAAAAGAGCACCCGCGAAGGACGAGCAGCGTAGGCCAAGACGGGAGGCTATGCACGCGGAGGCAGAGAGGCCGAGAAGAGTGCTAACGTATGTGGAGATAGGGAGGCTGAACCGTCATTCCCCTGCCTTGAAAAACACACACCGAGATGGGAGTTACGCACGCAGAGGTAGAGAGGACGCACCGATGTTCCCATACCTTCCAAAACTGTGCCCGTAGGGGGCAAGCGTGCGTAGGCCGAGAAAGGCACTAATGTACGCGGAGGCAAGGAGTCCGAACGTTGTTCCCCTATCTTAAAAATAGCGTCCACGAAGGGTGAGAGCATAGGCCTAGATGGGTGCTACGCACGTGGAGGCAGGGAGGCCGAACCGTCATTCCTTGATGGACTCCCTAGTGGGACGTACGCGAACGCACGACCGCTACTAAGGACATTGCTAAAGTGAGGGACTCCTTGGTGAGACGTGCGCGAAGGCACAACAATTACTAGGGACACCGCTAAAGGGTTTGTGCATACCCCGCCGGCACTTGGTTTGGTTTGAGTAGAAACCAGACCCAAATAGTGGCACAAAAAGGAATGGCAAGACGAGCTCGCATGTTAGAGACCACGCTGGCAAGCGCAAGGCCGCCATGTGGTTTGTTTATACTCTGTGGAGTACACCGGGGACAAGACCGCATTGTGTAGTTTGTTTGTACTCCGTAGAGTGGTCCAAGACGTACGAAGGTCCTGGCACAGAGTACACCAGGGCGTGAGGCTGTCGTGTGGTTTGTCAAGAACCCATGCACAGCATAATCTCTAAGTAGTGCAGAAAAGAATGGGACTCGGTACCAAGAGAAAGAAGCAAAGCAAGCATCTCGGGTTCTAGCCATGCTCCTAAAAAATAGGTCTTTCGTTAAAGGCTAGGAAAATCCTACTTGTGGTGCCATCTTTAGTGCTCTTCCTTGAGTGGCTCCTTGTACGGTCCCCACAGACGACACCAACTATTGTGGCATGGCCACAACAGTGAGTATTTAGTACCCTCTCCATAAAGGATATAGAATCAAGAGAGCTAAAAAACCAACAGAGAGCTGGTTAGTGAAATGAGTGGATCTGGTCATCCCTTAACCTCTTTGGTGGTTTATATACATGGATAGGGGTAGTACCCCTCAATAACTGCAAGAGGGTGAGAGTAAATTTGACATGATTAAATTTAAAAAAAATAGAAAAATAGAAAAAATATATTAGCCTATCACGGACAATGCAAAGGAATACGGGAAAAAAGAAAATACAAAAAAGCTCAAAAAATCTAAAAAATCAAATAAAGATGAAATTACTGAATAGTGAAAAAAAATAGAAACTGACTTTAAACCGTTTTGAGCTGTACCTAAGCTGCAAATAAATCCAATGATCCCAGGTGAGAGGGTTTGACCAGCTTCATTAGCGCAAGATTTGATTCCCACTGGTCAAATGATCCATTAGTCCAAGCTTGGGGAACAATCCTACTCCCTCCGCATGAAGCGATTGACCAGAAAGAGTCCGAATTGTAATTGATCTCTGGACACCTGGACGAATGACATCGCGATAGCTTGTTGGATCCACCGAAATAATTCAATTAATTCATTAATTAATTTGCAGTTTGATCAGACCAAACGAAAACTCTCCTTTGTTCGGGTCAAATGGTCAATGGATCACGTGGCACAAATGAAGGTGGAGCAAGCACGCATGCATGAAGCATCTTTATCTCTCGCGTGCGATTTTACCCTTCTTATAATATCCTTTTATAATATCCAAAACTACAAGTCAAAAATTAAAGATATAACCCAAAAGACACATCTTTAGAGTCAGATCGATCCAAGGAATCAACAATAATATGTCTTGTTGATCAGACACATCTTTATCCAAGGAATCAACAATAATATGTCTTGTTGATCAACAATAATATGTCTTGTTGGTTCTTTATTGTTCTTTGTAGGCCTTGACAATGTCGAAACCTAATGTGAGAAGGCCCAATAGCCACAACGAAAAAGGACCAGAGAAAAGAAAATGAAAGGCCCAGCTGCAACAATAGAAATCCAATGGTAGATTAGTTAGCGCTGCAAGAGTACGTAGCTGTCGATTCGTCATTCCCACGATACGATATTGTCGCCTCTTCCTCGACGGGATGAAATAGAAATACAGAACTGTATGAGCCCTAAGCTGCTACATCTCCCATTACTGCAGAAATGCGTTCCTACTGCACAAGAAAGAAATGAGCTTCTGCACAGCCTGAAACGCCAAAGCACTAATGTCCTTGAAATAATTCCGAACACAATGCGCAATTCACAGTTCCTTTGAACCATTATATTTCTTATGAGGACATCTTTAAAACAGAAATGATGCACTTACATATATTTAGACTAAGCAGAACGGCATCAATTGCATATGTTCCACTGAACAAAATAAAAATAAGAGAACATACAATAGGTGGAAAAACGAAAATGAGGAAAAAAAGACCTACTAACATATTAATAGAACAATGTTCCACTGCTGCACTTCCTTGACATGGATGAGGGATACCTCTTTACCCACGCTGGCAGTGTAGAGAATTCCAAGTGGCTGACAAAACTGCTGAGATGTCGAGGGGGCACTTCCTTGACATGGATGAGGGAGTCTCTGTGCAGGTTGCATAGAGACTCCACGAAAGCTTCCTCCAACCCATTTGATCTCTCGTCTTCATGGAAGGAAATACTGAGCTCCCTCAGTCTGGTCAGCTGAACAACCTTGTCCCTCACAAGCTGAACAACCTCGGGGTTCAAGGGCAGCTGCCAAAACCACAAGAGAAATGAAAGGCCCAACTGCAACAAGAGAAAATCCAATGGTAGATTAGCTTGCGCTGCAAGAGTACGTAGTTGTCGATTCGTCATTCCTACGATACGATGTTGTCGCCTCCTCCACGACGCGATGGAAGAGAAATACAAAACTGCTTACCAAACAGATGAGCCCTAATGCGTTCGTACTGCACAATACATTGGGCTCGAGTAGCTAGCAATAATCCCCCAAGAGATGTATGGATCCACAGATAACTAGCTAGACTCTGGATATTGCGCAGGTTCAGGTTGCATAGAGACTCCACAAAACTGACGAAAGCTTCCTCAAAGCTCTCATCACCAGTGAAGTTAGTTTCGAGCTCCCTCAGATTGCGCAGCTCCTTCACAATGCAATCTGGCACGCCCTGCCCATGTGCAGCACTTCTATGGATGTCAGAAAACTAATGATTTTGCTGGAAACAACTAGGCACATCAATCTTCTCAGCTCAACAACAGTCGAAGGCAATTCCCTTAGATCTTCGTTGCCATTTACATTCAGCACCTGTGTGTTTTGCGCCGCACATGGACTGATGGACCAAATTAGTGGCAACTCAAACCTGAAAGTAACAAATGAACACCACGCGAGAAATGACTCAGGGAAGCACCAGCAGTAAGCATATGGCCTTTGAACAGAAGCTGAAATGATCAGGGAAGCAATAAGCATATGGCCTTTGAACAGCAGTTTAGTCGGTACAACTCTAGTTTGGTTTGAAAACTCACAAATTCATAGTAAAATCCTAACAGATTAAGCAATTGACCTACAATTGACTAACAGACAGCAAATTTGCAGATTTGGAACTGTGGACCTTCCTCAGGTACCAGTGTATCATCAATAACTGTTCATCATTGTGAACTTTGATGAAATTATATGATAACAGATTTTCTAGGATCATTGCAAACTTACAAGGCTATAAAGTTTCTTCAGAAATTATCACCAGTGCCAGCTTCATATTATGTATCATCGAGCAGGTTCCGGTCATCATCTTTTCCAATTTGCAGAAACACCTTCCCATCTTGAATCCGCTGATCTCTTGTAGCTGCACTTATCTGAATGAAAACATTGAACAAAAATATCCAGCAGAAACAGCCTGGAAAACTGAAACCTTTGATATCACATCTTTATGTAGGATAGATTCATACTAAGATAGGCAATCAAAGCGGGGTGAATGATTGCGGAACCAAAAATTTTTTTTTATGACTTCCCCCTAAACACAAAACTTATTTAAACCTCGTTTAAGAATCTGGGCAGAACACTGTTGCCTCACTAAAACTGATCTCAATACAAAACCGTAACTCCGATTTACCTCAAATTTTGACAGAATAAACTAGACAAAGTTATTGAATTAATCCAACTGGAATCACGTCAAACGAAGGTTTAGAACTCGAGATATAAAATAAACAAACTCCCTGATACAAATAGTGACGAGAATTGATTAAGCACTAGTAGCTTTTCATGCAAAACGTGGACTTTATCTAGTGGTTTACATTCCAAGACATGACTGTCTCTCTACTTATTTCCAACATACAAGACTCACCACCGGTCCAAGCCATCTTGAAATGGCATCCACTGAACCATAGATGCTAGACCATAGATTTCCGTCGGTAACATAGGAAAATAGACCTCTATCAATACCAATACCTTGTATATCCAGTGAATTCCGCTATATCCGGATTCTAGAATCAGGCAAAGAGAAGCCGCTAAACGATGGAGTTGATATCCTCAGCAACCCATGTGGACATGGCGAAGAATACCCGTCCCTTCCACCCCTGCAGCAACCACCGGCGATCCACATCGACGACAAAGTCCTTGTGGAAGTGGTACTGGTTCTTGACCATGTCCCTCACAAGCTGAACAACCTCGGGGTTCAAGGGCAGCTGCCTCAGCCCCGCCCGGTGGTTGCGCAGCTGCCATTGCTTGTAAGTCTCAGGGCGATCCACCCGGTCTGCACCTTCGCAGGCGACGACATTCAGGGCACACCGGCCTATGATATCCCGCTCGACGAGCAGCCGGTCGTCGTTCTCGCGGGGGATGGTCGCATCCAGCGCATCAAAAAGCGCCGAGAAAAAGAAGAGAGCCTCCCGGAACCGCGTCACGAAGAAGGGCGTGCCGTACGTGCCGTTCACGGCCGCGATGGATATACACGTCGGGCGCATCTTCCGAATGTTGCCGAGACCATGTCTCGGGGCTCGGGCCGTCGTGACAAGACTCTCGTCCATCAGTTCTTTGAAACCACACTGGCAGCTCACAACAAGCACCTCATCGGGTCGATGTTGAGGTCCTCGGCTGGATTGTCTCGGCTTGGCTGCAACATCGTGGAACTCGAGCGGCACGCCGAACTTCGCGCACACGCTTGCTCACCGGCGGCTGTCTCCTCGACCGAAGGTGGGCGGAACCACGGTGCGGAGGTCGATGCCGGTGAACCTCACCTCCGGTGGCCCACCTTCCACGGCCGCCACCACCGGAGCAACTCGCCACTGGAACCCATATCGCACATTGTAATCCACGATGTGCAAGCGGCTCCTCCCGCCACCGCATCGTAGATGGTCTTGTTGGAGAAGGTGAAGTTCACCTTGTTGAAGCGGCAGCTGCCACGAGCAGCTGTAGGCCTTGAGGAACTCCACGACCGAGGTGCGCCGCCACAAGCGATTGGTAGACACGGCTCCCGTGCCTACAAGCCGCGCCTCCGGTCCCTCCACGAAGCGATGTGCGACCTGCGAGTGGCGTCCCCTCGGCGAGAATGCCGCTGATCCGCTTTAGCGGCTTCGCCGCGCTCGGCGATGCGCCTGCGTGGCCACCGCTGCGCGCGATGGATGGCGAAGTGCGGTCGACGACCAGCTCATTAGCACTCCGCTTCCCCCGCGCCGCCTTGCCTGTGGCCTTCCTTCTGTTCCTCTCAGCCTCGCTGTCCTTGGCGATGCGCAGGTCTTCCATCCTCTTCATGCACGTCTCGTACCCTCGGAGGAGCATTATTTCGTCGAACATCTCGCGGGCGCCAGTTTCCTCCTGCTCCGGCATCATCAACTTGCTGTTCCTGCCCGTCTCCGCCTCCACGTCGTCCGCGTCGTGCCTGTTCTTGCGGTCCCGACCACCATCGGCGGCTCCTCCGAACATCAGCGTTCCACCGACCACTTCTTCCTCAACTCGGCCGGCGGTGAGGTTGCTCACCGGCTTGCAGTCTCTGGGGAAGAATTTTTCGGAGGTGGCCTCGAGGTCGATGAGTAGGTTGTTGTTGGTCGGCAGGAACTTCTTGGCCTCCTCCATGCGCATGCGGGAGATGTAGGGGAGGACGAGGTCGTCGGAGGAGGTGGGGTCGTCGGCGTGGGCATGCGGCGTGGGGGGAGGTCGAGGAGGAGGGAGGGGGAGAGCGGCTCAGGGTCGACGAGGAAGCCCTCCCGCAGGAAGTCCTCCGGCGTGGCGGCCATGGATGAGCTTCCTATGGACTAGGAGTAGCAGCAGCAGTGGTGGTGATGTTGTGTGGAGGGAGACATGGATGGGAATGCTAATGGAGCGCCACGTAAAAATAGTGCTGAACAACATGCGATCTTTAGAGTCAACAATAAATACGTGCACATGCGACTTTTATATCAAAAACCAACATGTCTTTAGAGTCAACAATAAATACATACACATACTATTTTTACCCTTTTTATGTCAAAAATCTATGACATAACCAAAAGGACATACTAAAAAAAGAAATCTTTAGAGTCAAGAATAAATACGTACTACATGCCTTGTTGGTCTTCCATTGCCGGCTTAGAGAATTATTGATTGTTAAGAAGGGGTTCAAGGACATATCGAGTCTGTGATGACACTGCTCCTCCTACGCGTGAAGTAATGTGTGGGCCGGCCAGTTGATAGTTATCACGGGCACAAAAAGCAGAATAAGGAGCACTAGTACCGGACTACCGGTTAATGGTGACGTTTTGAATGAAATTAATAGCGGTGAGAAAAGCTGAGTGGTTGATCGAGCTCGTGACGACAATGAATTGCAAGTAGAGAACAGATCACCATCGTCACCACCGTCTTCTATCTCCTCCCTTGCACAACAGCTGTCGCGTCAAGCTATGTTTTTTTTTCTTCTCTTCTTATCGCCGGAAGTTTTCAATTTCAACGTCCAGCTGCAGCAGAAATTCAACTCTCATTCGGTCACTCTTATTTATTACCCGTGTTCGAAATAGCGATAACTTCTGACTGAAATTTTACTGTAACTGATTTTTTTACTGTAGCTGATTTGACTTTTTGAGCATAATTAAATTTAAAAAATATTAAAATAAAAAAATATATTAGCTCATCATGGACAATGCAAAGGAATACGGGAAAAAAAGAAAAATACAAAACAAATCTAAAAAATCTTAAAAAATTCAGAAAAAGACGAATTACTGAATTGTGAAAAAAACTAAAACTAGAAGTGAAAGCTGAAAAAAACTGAAACGAGCAGGGATATAATACTCACTCTGCTACAATCGAAAGGTCATAATTTACGCATGAAAAAAAGATTCCTTAACAAGCCACTGAAATTAGGCTCATCATCACCAATGGAGACCCCGAGCATGATTGTGTGGCTCTGCTCGATATAGCTTATGCTTAGGATTTGTTTTTTGTTCCTATAGTACGTAATTTTAAATGGTGTATTTTTAAATATAAAGTTTATAGGTAGATTATAGTAGATACTATATCGAGTACAGCTATACTAGCTAAAATCGCATACGATTATTTCTTTCTGCATACTGTCTCACCGAATAGTTAGAATTTAAAAATCATAAGTAACAAACCATAATACAAAAGAACACATAGGACCACACATGAACTTTAATAAGTAACTTTGATTGTCAATTTTTATGATAATATATTAGTAAAAAGGATAACAATATTATATTTCAAAAGTACTCATCATAACAATTTTAATAATACCTGCAAAAACCGTAGCATTCCTATCTCTGCTGGGAGTTTACAGATGTGTATCTGCTAGACCAAGGTACCTTAGGTGAAATAAATTCCCAACATGTCCAAGTTTAAGGGGGCTACTTCCCCCAAGATAACATCCATGTATATCCAACACACGTAAAACATCAAAGCTCAAAATGGGCGGCACTAGATTAATGGCCCCGCTCAGCTAAGCTTTTCGGCGTCTGCGACAAGCTTTTTATTTACTGTTTAGTTTTTAATTTTTTTCTGATTATTTTTTATTTTAGGTTTTTGTTATTTCTTTGTATTGTCTGTGATGTGCTAACGTATTTTTTATGCTATGCTAGAAAAAAAAGACTAGAAACAAAACCTTTACTTCTTGACTTGACGCGACCAGTCCATGTGAAGAAAGAACATGTTTCTGCTCTGTGTCGCGAACACGCCATTGTGTCGCAAGCCAAATTATCACATTCATGCAGATGTACAGTTGAAGATTATTGTGTGATTTTTACCCTCATAATAAAAAGGTGTCTTGAATCTCACCATTATTTTTATTTATATAGATTTTCGTGGGGCATCCAAGCATCCATGGCCATAATTATGGTCCACGAACTAAGGCAAGATTTTTTCCTTTTTTTTCTCAAAACTAGTAGGGTGGTATGTGCATTTACATGATTAGATTTATTTTATAATTTATAATATTAAATGATATACTTTAGGTGCTTGAGAACATAATTAAGGTCGAAGAGCACCCTGAGGTAGCAGTGTATTCCGTCCTTCACCCCGTCGAGCTGCGCAACCACCGTCGCTGACGTTCGTTCCGAGCACCGTTGTCAAGACTCTTGCTTACATAAAATTTTTCTTGGGGCTTCCAAGCATCGATGGCTAACTATGCGGGCCGGGGAGAAAAAAACGGAGGACCAACACGGCCATATAAAGGAATTCTTAGCCCAACAAGAGTATATTTGCTACAGTATCTACTGTAATTAACTAGTAAACTATATCTTAAAAAGATACTCTATTTAAAAACTAGATACTGTAGAAAAACCATTTACTATAGAAAAAACGACTTTTAGGGGGCGTTCGGAATAGCTATGGCTTTTGGCTTTTGCTGAAAAAACATTGTAGCTGGCTTATTTTTTTACTGTAGCTGAGTTGGTTTATTGAGTATAATTAAATTAAAAAAATATAAAAATAAAAACGACATGTTAATCTAGAGCGGACGATACAAAGGAATACGAGAAAAAACCAGAAAAAACAAAATTTTTTACTACAGATTATCTCTGTAATTAACTAGTAAACTATATCTTAAAAGGATACTCTATTTAAAATCTAGATACTGTAGAGAAACCACTTTCTACAGAAAAAATGACTTTTAAAAATCAATACGAACACACCTTAAATCCAATTACCCTTCCATCATTATGATGTTTTGGTTTAGTTGTGCATTTTAGCTAAATGGATCCAATTAAATCAAATGATTCCAATTGAGAGATGACCAGCTTCATTAGCGCAAGATTCGATTCCCACTAATCAAATGATCCATTAATCCTAGCTTGGGGAACAATCCTATTCCGTACAAATGAAGTAATTGATGCACTGGACTTGGAGGAATGACATCGTGATAGCTTGTTGGATCGATCCATGCAATTCCAACCGAAATAATTAGTTGATTAATTTGCAGCTTAATCAGATCAAACGAAAGCTCTCCTTCAAATGGGAGAAAGTACGCATGCATGCAGCATCTTATCTTAGATCGATCCAATTAATCAACAAAAAACTTATCTATGTTCTTGAGTGGTCGATCGAGTTCGTGACCACACTGGATTGCAACCGTAGAACGGATCACCATCGTCACCACCGCTGTCTTCTATCTCTTCTCACAGACAGTTGCCTCATCGAACCATGTGTTTTTTTCTCTTCTTATTGTGATAACTTTTCTGTTTCAACATCCAACAATATATCTAATTCTCAATCAATCCCTCTTAGTTATTGTCTTTCCAATACAATACTCTACCATATAGTTATCTTCTATTTCTCTGTAATTATTGCTTAATGCTGACCATTGTGACATCAAGTATGCATATACGTGCAACTATCGACCATCTCTACTGGGGACACCCGTCACGATCTCTCCGGTGACCATAAGCCTATTCTCTACGACTGCGCCATCTCTACTTCAAGCTCTTTGCTCCTTTGTGTAGGATCGATACACACTAAGATAGGCAATCAGAGGGGGGGTGAATGATTGCGGAAGCTAAAAATAAATTTTAAGACTCCCCCTTAAACACAAAACCTATTTAAGTCTCGTTTAGATTTCTGGACAGAGCACTGTAGCTTTACTAAAACTGATCTCGATAAAAATCGTAACTCCAATTGATATTACTCCTTGTTAGAACAGTATGCATGCAAGATGTAAAATAAATACTAATAAAAAAAACAACGTGAAGTTTTCAATCACTTATACATGCATATATGTTTACTCAAAAAAATAAAGCTTGAAAAAAGATTGAAGCTAAATTACCTCACGTCACTTATGTATACATGCAACATCTATCCAAGCCATGCATGCAACGTCCGTAACCTTGTTGTGCACCTTTCTTTTAATTCCTATTGCGCCTCTTTCTGATGGGTAGTTGCGGATGACACACGGCCAAGCACGACGGTATGAATTTGCCGCAGAACGTGAAAGCGGAGCAAAGACGGCCGTAGTCGCGGCGCACGCCTCTTTTTATCTCTCCAGAACGCACGCCGCGCCGCTCCTTTTCTTTACCGAAAAAATCACAACACGCCAAGCAAAACGCCGCAGCAATTTTCTTCCGTGCACAACTTTCGTGAAGTAGATTCCATGCAAACCTCTCGTACAAAGCTCACGGCAGGCCAGCCTTTTCTTTTGCTTGAACGCTCCTGGCTTCTCTTCCGCAAGCAGCTCGCTCGCCGCCTTTTCTTCCGAGATCGCACTAGCGCCGCACCCTCTCCGTTTTCTTCCGGCGAAATCAGCTCGTCGCGCCGCAAGGCTTCTTTTCTTTTTCGCCGAGAAAACACGACGCACTTTTTCTTTCCAAAAGCCCGGCCAAACAAAGCCGTGCACTACTCCTTGTTATTTCATACGTTTCGTTGTTTACAGCTCGCCTTATAAAACAACCAAGTTGCACCTCTCCTGATCGTCTCCTACTCCAACACGGAGACTTTCCAACCACATACGTCCACTCCATATACAACTTGTATATGACTCTCCTACAAGTATGTGGCCATTACACCGAATACAACTCCAATCCATATACAACTCATATACACGACGTCCAGGCACATGCAGTCTTGCCGCTTGCCTCCGCATCTCCGCGCCTCCAACGCCGCGTTATCTCCATATGCATTGTTCTCTAGCCTGAACATCCCGCATGACATTCTTGACCGATAGGACCTCAGTTCCTCCCTGAACTTAGTCCCGAAACCTCGTTCCACCGAACCTAGTTTCAGTCGTCATCGACCATGTTCCGCCTCAAGCAACACCTGCACATGAGTAAACAAACAACCACGTCGAGAGCACAAGTCCACGACTTGACTCAAGTCAATCCGCACAATACCTCACACGAGCGTATTATGCAACATACGACAATCCGTATACGCAACACATCATAAGTAATATCATAACCAACGTTGTCAATTATTCATCATCAAACCTAGACCTGGCCACATGGTCTAACACTTTGCTTTTGTACACCCGTGTTTTTATTTCGTATGGATGCATGTATGTATATACACATACATGACGTATATATGCTCGATGTCCTCTTCTACCTTATCAATCGCTTCTCTTCTTCGACGTTGACTAACTTAATGTTGTGGATTTCTCACTAAATGTGGCGAAATGGTATGCTCCTAACTATCTGATAGTCCCAAATCGTCCATAACTCATCTTCATTGCAGAGCTTTATCTCCTAATATCGGCTTGACGGTGTGAAAGACCTAATGTGAAAAGGCCCAATAGCCACAACGAAAGACTACGTAGTTGTGAGAACGATAGGCCCAGTTGCAACAATAGAAATCCTACGATACGCTATTGTCGCCTCTTCCACGACGCCATGGAATAGAAATACAAAACTGCACACCTAAAATGCGTTCCTCCTGCACACGAAAGAAATGAGCTTCTTCTGCCTAGCAGTTAACAAATCCGCAGCAGTACAAGGCACTCTTTTTTTTTTCTTCTTCTTCATTTCTGACAAGGAATCCATGCATTGCATTCCTTTTTACTGCCACACCATGTTGCGTTGCAAAGATAACAAGAACATTTTTATTCGAGAAACATAGTACGAAACATTGAAGCAAGCATACATGACGTCTCGTTTCTGAGCTAAGAGCGCTTTACAGGCTTAAATTCAACTACAGCATGAAGCTAGACACCAGGCACAAGTTGGCTAGCTATACATGAGCAAGAATTCCCCATCAGTAAACTGAAACAAGTTAGGAATTAACTGACTGCAGCAAAACAGTGTGAAGGAAGAAAGCTTGCTCCAAATAAAGTTGTGATCCCGTAAAGAAGACATCATCCCCACCTTAAAGGGGAGCAATATATTGAAGAGCAGCTGCTGCAAGGGGATTCGATTCGACCGCTGTACGTCGACGTAAGGAACACATGAAATTTTAGAAAATGGAATAATAATATTAACGAAGAAACACGCCCGAATAATAATAAAATTAATTTGGTTAATTTGGTGGATGAGTGCCGGTACCTGGTTTAGGTGGTACGAAGACAATTTCTTTGGTGGGATGGTTGGGATGGGCGCCGACTGCGTGCCTCAGCGCCGTCTCCGCTTCCTCCACCTCCCCAACTGTGGCTCCGTCACGATGAAGTATGATATAGACATGGTGGAGGGAGTGCATGCTCCCCAGGCCAAAGTCAAAATCACCATTGCCATCATCTTTTGCCACCCGCACATGGAAATCGAAATCGACCTGTTTAGCACTTGGCAAAGCTCCTCGTTGGAACACTATGTGCCCGGTTGGCTTACAAACTATAGAGAAGAATATCAAACATTGGAACCAATCAGCACCGACGAGTAGCAACCTTTGCGTTTGGCGAGCGCTATATATCTTTACTATTTTAAAAGAAGGAGTTGGTGGTTGATGAGTCCTCTCCTATATCTCTTCTCAGCCATTTGATCTGAACAATAAAATCTTAACCGCCCCTTTCCTCTCCCCCCTCTCTCTCTCCCTCCCTCCCTCTCTCGCGATCTAACTGTTAAAGTTTTTCCGTTGCAACGCACGGGCACATGACTAGTCTCGAGAGAACGAAGAGCCGGCAACCTCCCAAGGATCTGCAGGTCCTCCTGCCACAGTTCCTTGACACGGATGCATAACTCGGAGAGGTCCGGCAGAAGCAAGGGATCCCACGCTGGCAGTGTAGAGAATCCCTTGGACATCCACAAACGAAAACTGCGGAGATGTCGAGGGGGCACCCAGCATTCCCCCAAATGATCCATGGATCCAAAATAACCACCAATAACTAGACTCTGGACACTGTGCAGGTTGCATAGAGACTCCACGAAAGCTTCCTGCAACTCTTTTGAGCTCTCCTCTTCACCGAATTTAATTTTGAGCTCCCTCAGTCCTGTCAGATTGCGCAACTCTTTCACGATGTTTGGGCACCACTCGGTAGAGATCCAGTGCAGCACCTCCATGGATGTTAGATTCCCCATCCCATCTGGAAGCCTTGTGCCATGTCGGTCAACAAGTAGGCACATCAATCTTCTCAGCTTAACAATAGTCGACGGCAATCCGTTTAGTCCATTGTTGCCTCTTACATCCAGCACCTGCAAAAACTGCAGCTTTCCTATCTCTGCTGGGAGTTCACGGGTACTTGTATTTGCTAGACCCAGGAACCTCAGGTGAAATAAACTCCCAACATGCCTAAGGTTAAGACAGCTACTTTCCCCAAGATCACATCCATGCATATCCAATACACGTAAAACATCAAAGCTCGAAAGTGGCAGCATTAGATTAATAGCAGGTGGAAAGATAGTAATAGACCTCACTTGTGACATGGAAACAAGAGGTGTGGTTTCATCTACCTTGCTATTTTGGAGGGATAGCCTGCGATCCTTGCTTTGCGAATTAGGCGTGCTTAGCTCAGTACCATCCAATGTAGTAACAAAGTTTTCTTCACTTGACAAGGCACATATGAGATCAAGCACCATATCATGTACGCAACAAGCTCTTGCGATGCCTTCCTTATCGATATCTGCTGGCTGGATCATGCTTCTATTTATGAGCTCATTGAAGTAACTCTCTCCAAGCTCAAATAGGCTAGTTTGTTGTCTTTTACACTGGATAAAACCTTCAGCTATCCACCTCCATACCAATAGATCTCTCTTGATCTCATAATCTTCCGGAAATATACTTAGATATAATAAACAAGTCTTCAGATGAGAAGGTAGATCGTAATAGCTAAAAGATAATATCCTTCGCATCTCCTCAACACTATGATCTTCTGTAAGTCCACGACCAATAGAATTGAGCAGAGTATACCATTCATCCTCTATTTTTATCTGCTTATTGCTAGCCAAAAGACTAGCTATAGTAATGATGGCTAATGGTACCCCACCACATTTCTTCAAGACATCCTTGGATACTTGTTCCAATTCACGAGGACATCCATTCCTATGCGAAAATATTCTTTGATAGAAGAGACTTTGTGAGTCATCATCAGAAAGAGGTTCCATTTTATAAACTTTATCATCACTAGAAGAGCAACATGCTTCGGAGACATTGACTTTACGGGTTGTCGTGATTAGTCGACTACCGAGATTGTTCCTATCAGAGAAAGCACACTTGATAACTCTCCACCGTTCTTCATCCCATATATCATCAATTATGATGAGGTACCTGTATCAATTTGTGAGAGCATTAATGAAAACACCTATACAAGATCCAAAAGTTCATGTTGTAAGGGAATGTTATGCCATGCACACAAGAGACCCCATGGTGTGTTGTGTGGCCCTCTAAAATTTGAACTTCAAAATCAAAGTATGTTAGAAGAAACAAAAAAAAGTTATCTCTCTTTTTTTCTTTCCTTTTTGATTTATCATGTGCTAGAACTAGCAGAATTGTTCACACAATTGTGAGGCTAGAAATTGCAATATACTTTATTTGTCATACAGCTCTAGTGCCTTTAGAAAATATAGTTGTACTTATTATACAACTCTAATGCCTATAGAAAATATAGTGATATTTGTTATACAACGTGATAGCTATAATATCTTTATCCGATTAATCCGCACTATTATAAAAAATTTTAATACTGAACTGTTCCAACGTTACTTAAATTCAATAGTTGGTTTTACATATATTATGGATTTAATCCTAAATCTTGTTATGAATTCTGGATTTGAATCTATATGTCCTCCGAATAACTTAAAACAGAATTTAGTATTTCCGATTATGGATTTATAGTCCAAAATAACCCCACGCCTGATTTTGGGTTGTAAAACAATTAATGATTCTGAACTTATTATCTTGAAATATATAATTCCATGTTCGGATTTATAATTTATAACAATTTTCAATATAATAAAACAATTGAGTGTCTGTCTGAAGCATAGGAAGTTTACATGAATTTCGTAGGAATTTTGTAGAAAGCAATATAATCCTCACATGTTCCTGTTCCAAACAGGCCGTCCAGGTTAGAAACCAATACTAGGCGTTCAACCAACTTACAGCTAGCATAGAAATACCCCCAATCAAATGCAGTCAGTAATCCTGAACTTAGCCTTAGCCGGGCTTATTTGGAACGTAAGAATTTTGTATGAGTTTTATAGGTAAGAATATAGTTCCTACAAGTACTGCGAAATACTCACATTTCAAACAAGACTTTAATGTGACTTAAAACATCTATTGCTTGTTCGGAACTCCTTCACCAGGACCCAATTCACAACAAAGAATATGATTTATCCACACGTACATATGGGTATATGTACTATCACCACAATCAAATATATACGCCTCAAGATTAATGGAATCTTTCTAAATGCAAACCATCAACCCATCTTCTAACCATTAAATACCTTGTGCACGACTCTTGAGGAACTTTTGAGGGTCAAGATAGTGCAGGTATTTCTAAATATACATAATTAACAATGTGCACAGTGTATCCAAATTCTAATGTAAAACATCTAGAAGAAAATACACTACTCATTTTCTAACTAGATATGTTTGTAGTGATAAGGAAACATATATGGAAATGGAATTATAAGCTGGTCTGTAAACTTGTTTGGGTGTGCGAACACAATTTTTTTTTTTGCGAGGTGTGCCAACTAAAATTTGTTCGATGGTATGCCATAGCTAGTGTGCTGATAAGATGCACCACCACTTTTTATTTGAAAGTCCAAACCCCCAAATACTTAATTGATATGGATTTACTAGTTCTGTGGACATATAGCATCCAAATATTTTTCAATTATTGTAACTATATATGGGCTTGAATGTTGGCACAACATATATGGTTCATAGATGCATACTTGATAAAGTACAAAGTACTTAAGTCGGCGTAGGTGACACAAAGGAAGCATTAGCCTTCAACGGAATATTATAATTTATATGTTATGTTGTACAACTACTGTAGCTAGAAAAAAGCACCTCTATGTCGCTAGTTAACTAACTAATTAACATTATCTAACTAGAGAAACTTTCAACTCGAAAATTCAAGTTTAAAGTTTACATTTTTAATACAAATTTGTACATTTCAGCTTGAAAATTCAAACTTTCAACTAATGTCCAACTTTCAAACTTAGCAATTAGAGTATTCACACCTACTAGATAGTGAAACTTTGGACTACAAAAATTAAACTTTGAACTCGATAATTCAATCTTTCAACATGGATTTTACATCTTTCAGCTTGAAGCTTACAACTTTCAAGTCAAAATTTCTAACTTCCAATTCAATAAGACTAGAGACAGAAGTTGTTAACTAGTAGTTAGTTAAATAGTGAATGTTCACTATATAGCGATCACCAAAAAAAAAAAAACATTCATCAACGTAAGCTGGTGACTATGGTTGGGTGGGTGATGCATACCTCTTGTTCTCAAGGAATTTACGAAGTTTGTCGATGAGTTGCCTTTCATCCAACATCGTCAGATTGGAATCCATGCAATTTTGCTCAAGAAGTATGCCCTTGAAAACTTTCTTCACGTCAGGATTCCGACCGACGGAAACAAAAGCCCAGCAATCAAAATCTCCTTTAATCTTGTTGTACACTGCTTTGACAAGAGTGGTCTTGCCCAATCCTCCAAATCCGACAATGGAGACTATCTTGAGTTTCTTTTCGGACACATCGTCCTCCTCGGACAACATCTTAATGAGCTCTTGATCCCTTTTCCCTTCGATGCCAACGAGCTCTGTCGCTTCCCTGTACAGAGCCGAGAGGCGTGGATCGATAGGCGTCGAGGCTGCAGGTGTAGCCACAATATGGTCGGCCGTGTACCGGCCACGCCTATTAGCCACCTCTTGGATTTGGTTGTTGATGTCTTGGATCGCGTCGGCGATCTGATGACGAGCCTTGCCCTTACTGAACAAGTTGCCCATCTTCTTCACGAGCTTTTTGAGCCTATGCGGGTTGGGTGTGGCCTCACGGCTATCCTCCACGCGCACCAAGAAGGTGTCGACGACGTCCTCCATGTCGTACGACAACTCCCTGACGTCGCGTGCCCAGAGCTTGACCAGAGGGTCGAGCTGGTCACACGGCACCTCCCCCACCTTACGGAGAGCGGTGTGCATGATCTCAAGCTCTCTACTGAGAGACTGGACTTGCACCCTGACGCCCTTCTGCAGATTGTACTCCATGAGCAGCTCGCCCAGCTTGAGGAGCAGGCTGCCCATGGCACCCGTCACCAACTCCATAGCTCGATCGGTGCGTAGCTCTCTTGCTTTGTTACAGTCGAGTACTACTGGTGGTGGTGGTAGAGCTTACTGCGTGGGGGTCGCGATGAAAAGTGTGATGTGGTGCATCCTTTAAATAAAGTGCCTTGTGGTCCGTCAGAGCTCAAATCGGCTTTGACCAGGAGAGACCAACATGACTATACCGGGCCGGCCGCCGGCCGGGCGATAGTTTTTGTGGGACGGCAAGTCATGTACGGTGATATTTTAAAAAAAAAAAGAGTAGACAAACCATGTATGATATAGTCATGTACGGTGATAGTTTTTTAAAAAAGAGTAGACAAACCATGTATAGAGGTGTAAACAGGGCGGGCGGGGTGGGGAAGCCTCGCGGCCCGCCCGTCCCATGAACCCGCCCCGCCCGCCCGTTTAGCCTCGCGGGGAGATTGGCCCCGTCTCCGATCCCGGGGGACCCGACCCCACGGGTCCCAGAGGATTAAAAATTAAATTTATTGTTTAAAAATAATTTTTTGATTTTATTTATTAATTTATAATTACTTAAGCATATTATTTTTAAAAATATAGCTTCAAAATATATATTCTAATATATAAATTCAAGTTTTAGTTTAAATATACAAGAAAAGAATACAATCTCTTATATTAAAAATAATAATCTATTATTAAATATATTTATTTTTATGTTTTATCGGGTCCCCGTGAGGCCCCGCGGGGCGAGGATAACCCCCGTCCCCACCCCACTAGCTTCATGGGCCCCCGTTTCCCCGCGGGGATATTACCCCGGCCCGCCCCACGGGATATTCCCAGGGGCCCTTGCGAGGAATTGCCACCCCTAACCATGTATGATATAGTCATGTACGGTGATAGTTTTTAAAAAAAGAGTAGACAAACCATGTATGATATAGTCATGTACGGTGATAGTTTTTGTGGGACGGCAAGTCATGTAAGGGAAACTAACAAATTGATGTCCAGACGGCTAGTGCAATTGCACGGACGATCATTGTGCGTGACGTGCAGCTCCCGGCCTGTTTGTTTATCCGATGCCCGCACAGGTGTGTTACTAGATACTATGATATATTTTTTAGGATTATTGTGTGATTTTTTTGCTCTCGAAATAGAAGAGTAGTCTTAAATCTCATTGTTATTTTTATTTATATAGATTTTCGTGACGAACTAAGGCAAGATGTTTTTCTTTTTTTCTCAAAACTAGTAGGGTGGCATGTGCATGTGCATTTGTGTGGTTAGATTTATTTCAAAATTTATATTATTGAATGATATAATTTATATGTTTAAGAACATATTTACGTATCTTATAGACTATTTAGATTTTGTTAAGGTATCATAAACATTGAAAATAACAACAGAAGCTTGAAGGAAAACACAACTCTAGGGGCGTAATTGAAGTATGAGCTTCGATGGAAAAAAATTATTGACCACAACAGGCTGTTGGGATTATTAAAAATGTATTCACCCTCCGATGCATGCATGTCGATGTTGGTTAAACGGCCGGCCGGGCGGATCTCTCCAACAGAAGTTGAAGGGAATTTGTGAAAACACATCCAGCCATCCAGGCACAGCAGATCATCGGAATAGTGCTACTACAGAAGAACCAAGCTAGGTACAGATATTGATACAGTAACCGAAGGATTCAGCTAGCTAGCTAAGGGGGCGTTCAGAATAATGATGATTTCTGGTTAAAATTTTACTGTAGCTGACTTATTTTTTTTACTATAGCTAAATTGGCTTATTAGGCATAATTAAATTTAAAAAAAATATAAAAATAAAAGTGACATGTTAACCTATCACGTACAATACAAAGGAATACGGAAAAAAATAAAACACAAAAAAACCAAAAACAGAAACAAACAAAAAAGAAATAGTAAAACAAAAGCTACGTTCAATGGCAAAAGCTCAACGCGCAGCTGACCTGAGCAGTGCCGGTTCAGAGCTCCGATGAACAGGCAGGCAAGCAAGCAAGCACAACACTAGTAGTAAGCAAGTGTCAGTGTTTGTTGTTGGCTCTGCTCTAATGTATATCATCACTCTAGTAGCAGTAGCAAGTGTCAGTGTCATTCGGTGAGGGCCGGTGAGAGCGGTGGGTTGGCCAACTTCTCCTCTTGTCGGCAACAACTCGTTTACAGCTTGTTCCTTTCTTCCTTCTTCCTTCGCCACACGCACGCACGTCCTGCATCTGCATGTCCCTCTCGTGATCTCTACACGTAACCAAAGTGCGTACTAAATCTCCATCGCTCTCATGCATGTGTCCTGACTGACACATGCTGTTAACTTTGCGTTTCTTTTTCCTAGCTTGCTTCACCTAGTCCTGACGGGACTGCTCTGCCCTTCTCCTCTTGTCCTCTGTTCTGGCCCAGCCCAGCCCGGGTTTAACTTTGTTAGCGTATATATGTGAAGGCACCTATTCCAGGCAACACAACAACGCACAGGAGCGGCCTCCCACAATTCCAGGAGCAGGATTGGATACGGCAACAGATTATTCCCATGCATAGTTATTCCTTATTTAGCACGTATGCATGCGTATCACGCGTATCGCGTGTATTGTTCTTAATCTGTTACCTTCCCTCTCTCATGTACTCTATATATGTACCAATCCTTGGCTAATGTATTCATTGCGTGAGTATTCTAATCTTGCACGCTCTCATGGTATCACGAGACGGTTCGCTTCTGCGGCCTCTCCGCTTCCGCAACTTCTAAGCCGTTCGCCGACCACCGCGACTGCCGTCGCTGGTTTTTTTCTTGCCGCACGCCCGCTTGTGCTCGCCGGCTCTTCTCTACGCCCACCTGTGCTCCAGTTGTTCTCTACGCCCGCACATGGCTCCTGACGATGACGCCCGTCTGCGCGCGGAAGACGACCGTGCTGTTAGTGATATGCCCTAGAGGCAACATGGAGATGTTGTATATATCACATACTATGTTTATGATACATTACTTTTTTCCTTGGAATAGACATCATCATTATTGATCAATGAGTATGTGACTTATTCATGAGACTCTTAAATACTAAGATGTTGCTATTTCTAAATGATCCCTGATCGTATATCATATGAGGAACAAATATGATTCAAAGACAAAGATCAGCATATGTATTGATTGATGATCATGTCTCATGGATCATGGTATGGTGATACCAAATCAATAATATGGACATGTGTTAGTGAACATATGTTGGATAGACTGCCATGAGACAACTGCAGAGATTCCATGTGTCATCGGTTGGTCTCAAGTAGTGTTTATGTAGAGTCCTTAGACTTGAGATCATCATGGTTCCCAACATGAGTAGTAGCTTATTTTGGGACTACTAAACACTACTCCGTGGCGGGTAGTCATAAAAGTAGTCTTCGGGTTTGCCATGAAACATGTAGTGGGATGTGAATGATCAAGATAGAATTTGCCCCTCCTTATGGGAGAGATATCTCTGGGCCTCGATGTAATGGATTATGAAAGTGCATGGCCATGCCAAGGTGATTGAGGAGTCAATCACGAGTTTATAATCCATCACGGAATCGAGAGAGTGATTGAGCTATTAAGAGGATGACACAGGTCTCGCCTTGAGCTCAATCTATATTGTGAGGCAAAGGATTAGTACATGAGAGAACATTACGAGTTCAGCCGATATGATCTTTACATATACTTTGGGGTTAATATGTCTTACTAGAGGCCGCTATTAACATGGTAACTGGAAAGGCGTTTCGGGTCACGACCAAGTATACGTGAACCTACAGGGTCGCACGCTTAACGGGTTGGAACACTAATTCGAATATGATTCGGATATGGGCTCAATTCGGATAGAGATCCGAATAGACTCCTATGGGCCTCGGTCCACGAGGCCCACGTGAGGAGGTCTATATATGGAGGCGGGGGCGGAGGATTCGTCCCGATTAACATCTAGCAAAACCCTAGCCGCCACCTCCCGAGCCAAACCCTAGCTGCTCACGAGTGCTAGTACACTCGCGATCGGCGTTCCAGCCCGGACGTGTGGATACGGTGGAGGCGCTGCTCGTTGCGATCTTGATCGGCGTGCGTGGAGAGACGATCTGTTCGGGACGATCGGCTACTTCCACTACTACCTCGACGCGAGATTGGATCGGTTTCCAATTCTTCTTCATTGCGCTGCGCGTCTAAGTGGTAACGATCCATGATCCTTCCTTAGCATGATGTTCTTGGGTGCGCGTAGAAAAGTTTTGTTTTACGCTTCCGTAGCCTCTGCGTATTCAATAGTGGTATCGAGCCATCTTGCTTAGTTTGCAATCGGATCAGCGCATATATGTTGATATGCGATAGTAGTAGATTGGATCTATTACGGTCTAAATAAGGTAGCACGGGTTGATGAGATCAATCGGTCATAAGGGGTTGAAATTGGTATGAGTTGATAGCATCACAAGGCCAAAAGATTAGTTCGTGCTCCTTCTTTGATGTCGCGACTTGCCCCTACCGGTGGAATCACCATCGGGGCTAATCTGCGCACAATCGATAGATCGAGCCAACGGATCGAGGTCTTGTGTTGTGGTCTCCTCAAGTATACCGATCGCGATGATCAATATGATTGATCTAATGAAAATTGAGACATTTTGAATGGCTCGGTTTGGGTTGATTTGATCGGCTCGATAAGATTTTCATAGCGATTTCATAGATGCGATCTATGTAATTGTGAGGTTTTGGCGCCACCTGAAACCCGCGAGCGCTCCCCTCGACCCCGCCCGGCCGGCGCCAGCGGGACCGCCGTGTATCCCCCTTGTATAGCGTCTTGGGTTCACATCGTTAGGTAGAATGCGATTCTACGTCTAACTTGTTTTTGCAGAGAATGATGTGAATAGTATGGCCATATAGCTTATTTGAATGTATGAGATGTATGTGATGCATGTAACATTCGTTCATGGCCTGCGTGTCATGATTATTTCAGCTATTGTTGGCTGTATATATTGTATTTAACGACCTGCGTGTCGACCTTAATGCTTGAATCTATCTTTGTAATCTTCGATTTCTAGCTATTATAGGTAGTAGCCTAGTTTTGAGGTTACAAGCTTTTAAGCATGGTGGCCTAAAGGAGTGATGTGGAGGATGGAGATCGTCTACACCTACTTGGAGATGGATATCACCATTTTTGGGCCATACTACTTCACAGTTAAATGTGTTTATCTATGATGTTATCTATCTTATTCTTATGCAATGATATATGTGATATGTTGCTTTGGTAGGATAGAATCCCTCTTAAAATTAGGTGTTAATGCCCTTCCATATGTTGCACCAAAAGATAATGATCACCGCATGGTAGGTCTACCAAAGTAGAGTGCCATCGGTTATCATCATCATTTGGGGTAGATGTCGGACATCTACATGCGGAAGCATTTGGTTTACTTAACAAGGTTATCAAAATAGTTTTGGACCTTGGGACATAGATTGGGGCCGAGGCATACTAATGTCACCCAAAGTAGAGTCACATAGGGATGTGATTAGCAAAGTGTTGCTTACCCATGTCACTAGTTTTCTAGCCGTGATGCCAAAGCTCACTAGGAATTAGTGAAATGAGGATCTTTACCCACTATGTAACTTAGAGGAGTTTTGTTGCAAAACTCATAGTGGGAGTCTTTTGCTAAATAGTTTAATAAAAGATGAACATAAACATAGTGCTAAACTTTGCATATTCTTGTGTTGTAGATCATGTCACTAACGCCGCATCCAAAGACTTTTAATTTGCGATCTGTTCTTGAGAAAGAAAAACTCAATGGAACAAACTTTTGGATTGGTATCGAACTTGAGAATTGTTCTCAAGCAAGAGCGCAAGGAGTATGTCCTTGAGTCTCCTTACCCGAAGACTTGCACGATAATGCTACTATGGCTGCACGGAGAGCTTATGAGAAGCAAGCGAATGATTGCCTTGATGTGAGCTGTCTCATGCTTGCCACAATGTCCTCTGAGCTTGAAGCAATATGAGAACACAGATGCCTACAATATCATTGTGGGGTTCGTGGTATGTTTGAGAACCAAGCAAGGGCTGAGAGGTTCAATACTTCAAAGTCCTTATTTGCGTGCGAGGCTTGCGAAGGGAATCCGTCGACCCTCATGTGATTAAGATGATTGGCTACATTGAGAGTCCGGAAAAACTTGGTTTTCCCTTAGCCAAGAGTTGGCTACGATGTGATTCTCGATCGCTTCCCGAGCTTTGAGCCATTCATAATGAACTTTCACATGAACAACTGGACAAGACCACTGGTGAGTTGCATGGGATGCTAAAATCTGCCGAGGAAAGCATTAAGAAAAGCAGCAATCATGTGATGATGATGCAGAAAGGCAAGGGCAAGCCCTATGTCAAGAGAATCGCGGTCAAAAGAAAGAAAGCTCCCGATGCGATCGCGGCGGTTCTAAGGCCAAGAAAGACAAGAAGGGCGATGCTCATCTCGATGCGATTGTTACTCTGTAAGCAATCGGGACATTGGAAAAGGAACGCCCAAAGTACTTGGAGGATCTTGAGAAGAAGAAGGAAGTCGACTTCCACTCCGGTATAAATGTTATAGAGATCAATCTTGCTACTTCATCAACTGATTCTTGGGTATTTGATACCGGATCGGTTGCTCACATTTGCAAATCGTTGCAGGGGCTAATAAGAAGTAGAAGTTTGAGGAGGAGCGAAGTGGATCTTCGCGTTGGCAATGGAGCAAAAGTTGCTGCGGTAGCTGTTGGCACCATGCCATTGTCTTTACCTTCGAGATTAGTTTTGGAATTGAATAATTGTTATTGTGTTCAATCTCTTTCAAAGAACATTATTTCGCTTCATGTTTGCAAGCGAAGGTTATGACTTTAAATCTATGGACAATGGTTGTTCTCTTTATTTCAAAGATATGTTCTATTGTCATACTCCATTGGGGAATGGGTTATACGTTCTTACTCTTGAAGGGTCACCGGTCTATAACATTAATGCAAAGAGGCAACGTCCGAATGATTTGAATCCCACGTTTATTTGGCACTGCCGCTTAGGTCACATAAATGAGAAACGCATGCAAAAGCTCCATAGAGATGGTATTCGCACTCATTTGATTTTGAATCATTAGAGACATGCGAATCTTGTTTACTTGGCAAGATGACAAAGGCACCTTTCACGGTCAAGGTGAGCGGGCAAATGACTTATTGGTACTTGTACATACTGATGTATGTGGACCAATGAGCTTAACGACGAGGTGGTTTTCGATGCTTCATAACTTTTATCGATGACTTTAGTAGATATGGGTATATGTACTGATGAAGCATAAGTCCGAATCCTTTGAAAAGTTCAAAGAATTCCAAAATGAAGTGCAAAATCATTTAGGCAAGACAATCAAGTTTCTACGATCTGATCATGGAGGCGAGTATTTGAGCCATGAGTTTGGCAATTATCTAAAGGATTGTGGAATTGTTCCACAATTGACTCCGCCAGAACACCTCAATGGAATGGGGTATCGAGCGGAGAAATCGCACCTTATTAGATATGGTGCGCTCCATGATGAGCTAAAGTGATCTTCCGTTGTCTTTTTGGGGGTACGCTCTTGAAACAGCCGCGTTCACACTAAAGAGGGTTCCATCAAAATCAGTAGAAAAGACACCATATGAGATGTGGACAGGACAACGTCCTAGCTTGTCTTTTCTTAAGATTTGGGGATGTGAGGCTTATGTAAAACGTTTACAATCTGATAAGCTCACTCCTAAATCTGATAAATGCTTCTTTATCGGGTATCCTAAGGAAACAAAAGGATATTACTTTTATAATCGAGGAGAAGGCAAAGTGTTTGTCGCTGGCATGGTGTCTTCTTAGAGAAAGAGTTTCTCTCAAGAAGGGATAGTGGGAGCACAGTGCAACTTGAAGAAATTCAAGAAACACACGATAACGTTTCAGCTCCTCTGAGAACCACAGCAGGATGAACAAACTGTTGAAGAACTTTGTTGTGGACACACCAGCACCACGTAGGTCGAAAGGTCACGTCGTGCACACGAGAGGTACATGTTCTTGACTACTCAACAACGGGACATATTGTTGTTAGACAACGATGAGCCTAAGACCTATGAAAAAGCAATGGTGGGACGGACTACGAGAAATGGCTTGAAGCCATGAGATCCAAATTGAATCCATGCACGATAATCAAGTTTGGAACTTGGTTGATCCACTGATGGTGTTAAAACCATTGAATGCAAATGGGTTTTCAAGAAAAGATAGACATAGATGGAAATGTTCACATCTATAAAGCGCGATTAGTGGCCAAAGGTTTCAAACAAATTCAAGGTATTGATTATGATGAAACTTTTAGCCGTCGCAATGCTAAAGTCTATTCGGATCATTCTAGCGATTGCTGCATATTTCGACTATGAAATATGGCAAATGGATGTCAAAACAGCTTTTCTTAATGGAAATCGAGTGAGGATGTGTACATGACACAGCCCACGGTTTTGTCGATCCGCAATCGATTGGAAAGATATGCAAGCTCCAAAGATCCATTTATGGATTAAAGCGAGCATCTCGGAGTTGGAACATTCGTTTTGATGAAGTAATCAAAGGGTTTGGTTTCATCAAGAACGAAGAAGAGCCTTGTGTTTACAAAAGGCTAGTGGGAGCGCACTTTCGTATTTCGGTCTTATATGTGGATGACATATTCTGATCGGAAATGACATTCCTTTGCTCGAATCTGTTAAGTCTTCATTAAAAATAGTTTCTCTATGAAAGACTTAGGAGAGGCAGCATATATTCTGGGCATCAAGATCTATAGAGATAGATCAAAAAGGCTAATTGGATTAAGCCAAGATACGTACATTGACAAGGTGTTGAAAAGGTTCAATATGCATGATTCCAAGAAAGGTTTTCTACCTATGTCACATGGTATAAATCTTAGCAAGAATCGGTGTCCTAGTACACACGATGAGCGGGATAAAATGAATGCGATTCCATATGCTTCGGCTATTGGGTCCATTATGTATGCCATGCTTTGTACACGTCCAGATGTTTCGTATGCTTTAAGTGCGACGAGTAGATACCAGTCAGATCCAGGTGAAAGAACATCTTGAAGTACTTGAGAAGAACTAAAGATGTGTTCCTTGTCTATGGAGGTGAGGAAGAGCTCGTTGTAAATGGTTACACCGATGCTAGCTTCCAAACCGACAAAGATGATTTTAGATCGCAATCTGGATTTGTGTTACTGCTGAATGGCGGTGCGGTAAGTGGAAGAGTTCCAAGCGTGACGGTTGCTGATTCTACAACGAAGCCGAGTACATAGCGACTTCGAAGTCGCCAAAGAGGCTGTTTGGATCAAGAAATTTATTTCGAGCTTGGTGTGATGGCTAGTGCCTCGGCCCAATGGACCTCTCAGTGACAATAGTGGGGCCATTGCGCAAGCCAAAGAGCCTAGATCGCACTGAAGTCCAAGCACATTTTACGGCGATTTCATCTCATCCGCGAGATAGTGGAGAGAGGCGATGTGAAGATATGCAAAGTACAAGCGGATTTGAACATTGCAGATCCGTTGACAAAGCCGCTTCCCACCAAAGCATGAGGCTCACACTAGGGCAATGGGTATTAGATACCTACATGGTTGACTCTAGTGCAAGTGGGAGACTGTAGTGATATGCCCTAGAGGCAACATGGAGATGTTGTATATATCACATACTATGTTTATGATACATTACTTTGTTCCTTGGAATAGACATCATCATTATTGATCAATGAGTATGTGATTTATTCATGAGACTCTTAAATACTAAGATGTTGCTATTTCTAAATGATCCTCGATCGTATATCATATGAGGAACAAATATGATTCAAAGACAAAGATCAGCATATGTATTGATTGATGATCATGTCTCATGGATCATGGTATGGTGATACCAAATCAATAATATGGACATGTGTTAGTGAACATATGTTGGATAGACTGCCATGAGACAACTGCGGAGATTCCATGTGTCATCAGTTGGTCTCAAGTAGTGTTTATGTAGAGTCCTTAGACTTGAGATCATCATGGTTCCCAACATGAGTAGTAGCTTATTTTGGGACTACTAAACACTACTCCGTGGCGGGTAGTCATAAAAGTAGTCTTCGGGTTTGCCATGAAACATGTAGTGGGATGTGAATGATCAAGATAGAATTTGCCCCTCCTTATGGGAGAGATATCTCTGGGCCCCTCGATGTAATGGATTATGAAAGTGCATGGCCATGCCAAGGTGATTGAGGAGTCAATCACGAGTTTATAATCCATCACGGAATCGAGAGAGTGATTGAGCTATTAAGAGGATGACACAGTCTCGCCTTGAGCTCAATCTATATCGTGAGGCAAAGGGATTCGTACATGAGAGAACATTACAGGTTCAGCCGATATGATCTTTACATATACTTTGGGGTTAATATGTCTTACTAGAGGCCGCTATTAACATGGTAACTGGAAAGGCGTTTCCGGGTCACGACCAAGTATACGTGAACCTACAGGGTCGCACGCTTAACGGGTTGGAACACTAATTCGAATATGATTCGGATATGGGCTCAATTCGGATAGAGATCCGAATAGACTCCTATGGGCCTCGGTCCACGAGGCCCACGTGAGGAGGTCTATATATGGAGGCGAGGGGCGGAGGGGATTCGTCCCAGTTAACATCTAGCAAAACCCTAGCCGCCACCTCCCGAGCCAAACCCTAGCTGCTCACGAGTGCTAGTACACTCGCGATCGGCGTTCCAGCCCCGGACGTGTGGATACCGGTGGAGGCGCTGCTCGTTGCGATCTTGATCGGCGTGCGTGGAGGAGACGATCTGTTCGGGACGATCGGCTACTTCCACTACTACCTCGACGCGCGAGATTGGATCGGTTTCCAATTCTTCTTCCGCTGCGCTGCGCGTCTAAGTGGTAACGATCCATGATCCTTCCTTAGCATGATGTTCTTGGGTGCGCGGTAGAAAAGTTTTGTTTTCTGCTTCCGTAGCCTACGCGTATTCCAATACGTGCTGCACGCGAGGTTGCCGCGACCGCGTGCGCCCGCTTGACGCCGAGATCTGCGCGCCGCTTGGACGCTTAGCGCGCCAGCGGACATGCGCGCCCTCGCCGTCACCGGTCGCGCAGCGGGCCTTCATGCCCGTGCCGTTCTTTGTGCGATCCATCAAGACCACGGTACTGCCGTTCGACGTCGACTCCGCCAACTATAGCAAGTGGTCGAACCTCCTCCTCAATACGCTCGGCAAGTACGCCCTCGACGATCATGTTCTCTCCGACGCCGGCGAACCTGACGATGACATGTGGTCGCAACTTGACTGTACGGTGAAGTCATGGCTCTACGGCACGATTTCATCGGACCTCCAGGAGCTCGTCATGCACCGCGAGGCCACGGCACGCTCCGTCTGGCTCGGCCTCGAGCAACAATTCCTTGGCAACAAGGAAACTCGTGCCCTCTACCTCGACGCCAAGTTCCGAAACTTCGTCCAAGGCGCCCTGTCCATCACGGACTATTGTCGCCAATTGAAGGGCATGGCGGATGCCCTCGGCGATCTTGGTGAGCCCGTACCTGATCGGACTCTCGTTCTCAATGTCCTTCGCGGCCTCAACGAACAATTCTCCTACATGACGGCACTCCTCAAGCGCCAAAAGCCCTTTCCGACGTTCATCGAGGTTCGTTCTGATTTACTTTTGGAGGAGCTAACCATGGCTAACAAATCATCTGCTCCGTCTGCCTTCCTCGCGGGTATGTCCCCTGGTGGCCGTGGTGGACAGGCATCTGGCGGTTCTGCGCCAAGCCAGATTCAAGACGGTTCGCGTGGCACTAACAGCACGAACCGCCGCCGTGGCCGTCGCGGCAAGATCGGTGGCAGCAGCAACTCATCCAGCGCCAACTTCCGCCCAGGTTGGCCCACGGCGTACAATCCGTGGACCGGCTCTATTCAGCTATGGTCCGGCCCACCACCTGCTCGCCCGGCCTCTGGTGTGCTTGGGCCTCGCCCGAACTCCCAGCCTCACGGGCCCGTTCCGCAGCAAACTTTCGTCGCAGCAGGACTCGGCGGCATGCAGCCTCCCATGCAGCCTCCCGCACCTGGCTACAGCAGCATGCATGACGTGCAACCTCCCGCGCCTGGTGGCTTCAGCAGCATGCACGGCATGCAACCGTACGTCTGCGGCATGCAGCCGTCCTTCGGTGGTCGGCCTGACGTGTAGTCGTCGCTCGGCGTTCCCGGGACTCCCTTCCTCGGCTGGGACCAGAACATGTTGGCTCATTCGTTTAACACGATGACGCTCACTCCACCCGCCAACACAGAATGGTACCTCGACTCTGGTGCGACCTCCCACATGACTTCGAACGCCGGTAACCTTTCCATATCCCACCCACCCTCTCCTTTTACACCCTCCAATATTATCGTTAGCAACGGTTCCCTCCTTCCTGTCACATCCACCGATGCCACCTCTTTTCCCACTGGTAGCGTCCCCTTTCAGCTTCGTGATGTTCTTGTTTCTCCTAATCTTATTAAGAACTTAATTTCTGTTCGCCAATTTACTACTAACAATCGTTGCTCAATCGAGTTTGACCCGTTTGGCGTTTCTGTGAAGGATCTTCTCTCCAAGAACGTGATCGCCAGGTGCAATAGCTCTGAGCCGCTCTACTCTTTGTGTCCGGCGGCATTCCTTCCCCATGCCCTCACCGCTAGCACCTCCTCCGTCCTTTGGCACCGTCGTCTTGGTCATCTTGGTCATGAGGCTTTCTCCAAACTTGCAAGTACCAGTGATATTCCTTGTAATAAAGTTGAGCTAGACTCCTTATGTCATGCATGCCAGTTGGGCCGCCATACGCGCCTCCCTTTTGCTAGCTCATCATCCCGTGCATCTAAACCCTTTGATTTAATACATTGTGATCTTTGGACATCCCCTGTTCTTAGTGTCTCAGGTTACAAGTATTATCTTGTTATATTAGATGACTGCACGCATTTTTTATGGACGTTTCCCCTCCGTCTTAAATCTGACACCTTCACCGCGTTGTCACATTTCTTTTCCTATGTCACCACACAGTTTGGCACCTCCATTAAAAATATCCAATGCGACAATGGTCGCGAATTTGATAACTCAAGCTCCCGCACGCTTTTTCTCACCCACGGGGTCCACCTTCGCATGTCTTGTCCCTACACCTCGCCCCAAAATGGTAGAGCTGAGCGCGTCATTCGCACAACTAATAATATCATTCGCTCTTTGCTAATCCAAGCCTCGCTCCCGCCCTCATATTGGGTCGAAGCCTTGCACACCGCTACACACCTTTTAAACCGTCATCCCACCAAAACTTTAGCCTTCTCCACTCCCTTCTTTGCTCTTCATGGCAATCCCCCCTCCTATTCCCATCTCCGTGTCTTCGGTTGCAAGTGCTACCCTAACCTCTCTGCCACCGTCCCTCACAAACTCTCTCCTCGCTCGACCCTTTGTGTGTTTCTTGGCTATTCTGCCGATCACAAGGGTTACCGCTGCCTTGACCTATCCTCCAATAGAATCATCATCTCTCGCCATGTCACTTTTGACGAATCTTCTTTTCCCTTCGCCGAGTTAAGCTCCGCAACTCCTTCCTCTGACTTCGATTTTCTCTTGGAGCTTGACACGGTTCCTTTAGCACCTATTGGCTCTAACCCTCTTGCAGGTTCTCTTCCAAATGCCGGCCCTGCTGCCCCTGTTGGTCCCACACCTCAGGATGCTGCCAGCAGAGCCGACGCTGCACCAGCGCACTCTGGTTCCACCCGTCGGGCTGCCCCTGCTGATTCTCCATCGCAGGCTGTTGCCAGCCCGGGCGCCTCTCCTGCTCAGACCGTGGACTTGCCGCCTGGCCCGTCCCCTGACGCTGGATCTGCGGGGGCGACTTCCGCCTCGCTACAGTGTCGTCGCGGAGCGCTGGCCGTCGGCCTCCGCCCAGCCTCCGCCTGGTCCTTACTGCTGGCCGCTGGCGTCTGGCCTCTTCCTCGCAGCACTATGGACCGACCGATGCTGGGCCGCATCTTGTGTGCGCCCCCACACTCGAGGTGGTGCTCGCACCTCACCCTGCTGACGCCGGGCCACCAGCGGCTGTTCCTGCCTCCGCTATTTCAGTTCCGCCCGTGGATAATGACCATGTCATGATCACACGAGGCAAAGCTGGATTCCGTCAACCGCTGACGCGTATGAATCTTAACGCTAATGTTTTGTCTCCACTGCCAAAATCTTACAAAGGTGCTTTGACTGATCCTAACTGGCGGGATGCGATGATCGAGGAATTCTCAGCTTTGCAGGCCAACAACACCTGGGATCTTGTCCCTCGTCCTTCCACGGCCAACATTGTCACAGGCAAATGGGTATTTTGTCACAAGCTCTCTCCTACTGGTGATCTTGAGCGCTACAAGGCACGTTGGGTTCTCCGCGGTTTCACCCAACGGCCTGGAATTGACTTTGATGAAACTTTTAGCCCAGTCGTCAAGCCTGCTACAATCAGGACAGTCCTTACTGTTGCTCTCTCTCAGGATTGGCCTGTCCATCAGCTGGACGTAAAGAATGCTTTCTTACATGGCACACTCACTGAGACAGTTTTTTGTGCTCAACCTTCTGGCTTCGTGGATCCAACTAAACCTGATCATGTTTGTCGACTGAATAAGTCTTTATATGGCCTCAAGCAAGCCCCTCGTGCATGGTTTAGTCGGTTTGCATCTTTCATTCTCTCCATTGGATTCACTGGTGCTAAGTCAGATTCTTCCCTATTTATTTTTCGCCGAGGCAGTGATACAGCTTTTTTGCTCTTATATGTTGATGATATTGTCCTTACTGCTTCCTCTGAGTCCCTGCTTCGTCAGATTATCAGTGCTCTTCAGCATGAGTTCTCCATGAAGGATTTGGGACCTCTACATCACTTTCTTGGCTTGTCTGTTCGTCGCCATGATGGAGGTTTCTTTCTCAGTCAAAGGCAATATATTCTGGACATTCTTGAAAGAGCAACTATGCGTGACTGCAAGCCTTGTTCAACGCCAGTTGATACCAATGCTAAACTTGCTTCTGATGCTGGATCTCCTGTGGCTGATCCTACACTCTATCGTGGGCTAGCTGGTGCTTTACAGTATCTCACTTTCACTAGACCTGACATTGTTTATGCTGTGCAGCAAGTTTGTCTTCATATGCACGATCCTCGGAGCCCCACTATGCCTTGGTCAAACGCATTCTTCGCTACCTGAAGGGCACACTTGAGTTCGCTTGCAGCTTCACCGGACCTCTACCTCAGCACTTGTCGCTTATTCCGATGCAGACTGGGCCGGTTGTCCGGATACTCGCCGCTCCACTTCCGGCTATGGCGTCTTCCTTGGGGACAACCTCATCTCCTGGTCCTCCAAACGGCAGCATACTGTTTCTCGCTCCAGTGCCGAGGCTGAGTATCGGGCCGTCGCTAATGCTGTGGCTGAGACCTCTTCGCTGCGACAGTTACTCACAGAGCTACACTGCCCGCCCCAGCAAGCTACAGTTGTCTATTGTGACAATATCAGTGTAGTCTATCTCTCTACCAACCCAGTGCAACATCAGCGCACCAAACACATTGAGATCGATCTGCATTTTGTTCGGGACCGAGTAGCTGCCGGGGCTGTACGTGTTCTCCATGTGCCTACCTCCTCCCAGTACGCCGATATATTCACCAAGGGTCTGCCATCTTCCTTGTTCACGGAATTTCAGTCCAGTCTGAACGTCCGCTACGCTCTCGCCCTGACTGCGGGGGCGTGTTAGCGTATATATGTGAAGGCACCTATTCCAGGCAACACAACAACGCACAGGAGCGGCCTCCCACAATTCCAGGAGCAGGATTGGATACGGCAATAGATTATTCCCATGCATAGCTATTCCTTATTTAGCACGTATGCATGCGTATCACGCGTATCGCGTGTATTGTTCTTAATCTGTTACCTTCCCTCTCTCATGTACTCTATATATGTACCAATCCTTGGCTAATGTATTCATTGCGTGAGTATTCTAATCTTGCACGCTCTCAAGCTTGATACAGGTCCGGCGAAGGTTATCGAAGAATTTTTTTTGGAGATCTCTCTGTGATGCGGTTCGCGTGCTTTTCACTACGGCGTCATCGACGCAGGCTTTAACACTCCGTCCTAACTGGGAGACGAGGACGAGAGCTACCAACCAGGTGAAGGTGGCACCTGTGTTTTTGAGGCCGAACAGCATTCTGATGTAGCAGTATATTCCTCCTGGGACTATAAAGCTCGTTTTGGCCTTGTCCTCCCTATCCATGCGGATCTGGTGGTACCCTAAATACACATCCAGGAAACTCATGAGTTCGCACTCTGCCATAGCATCCACCAACTGATCGATTCATGGGAGGGGGTAGTTGTCCTTATGATATGTCTTGTTGAAGTTCGTGAAATCGACACACATGTGCCAGGTACCGTTGGCCTTCTTGACAAGCACCGGGTTGGCAAGCCACTCTAGGTGGTGCACCTCGCGGACGATTCCGAAGGTGACCAACTTGGACATCTTCATCTTCGCAGTCTCTTGTCGATCGAGAGACGTGCGCCTTAACTTTTGCTTGATGAGCCTAGCATCAGGACGCACCTTCAACTTGTGTTCGATGATGGAACGGTCTACTCCAATCCCAGGAGGCCCTGCTCAACCTCCAGGATGATCGAAATCTATCGGAAAGTGTCTGCACCGTCGAGTGACACTCTCTTAATGTAACATCCTGATTTTTAGAGTTTTTTTGAAGTTTTAAAAATAAAATTCACCATTTAGATTTTTTTAAAATTAATACAAGCTTAAATTAAATATCTAATAACGAAAGGAATTTAATGTGACTAAAATACATATTAATATTAATAATGAAAGGAATTTAATGTGACTAAAATAATGAAAGGAATTTAATGTGACTAAAATAATGAAAGGAATTTAATGTGGCAAAAAAGAAAATTCAAAAACAAATTTCAAGAAAATTTTATAAAAATCCTTGGAGCTTGAAAAGACCAAATAAAAAATTTTAGAATTAATTGATGTTTATTTTATTTTTTAAAAATATTTTTCTTTTCTAGATTTAAAATAATACAATAAATTACAAACAAAACTTAAAAATATTAGAAAAAAATCATGGAGGTTTCTAAAACTATTTTAAACTTATAAAAATATTTTTAATTAGAATTTATGTATTTTTTGTTATAAAATATATTTTTTAAAAAGAAAGGCCTGTTTTTTTAAAGCAGAAAATCAAGTCAACTATAATTTTAAAATTTTAAGAAACCAAATAACTTTGATTTTTTTATTTTAAACTAACTTATTTATTATTTTATTTATTTTTCTTTATATTTTTTTATTTTTTTAAATAAAAACTTGGGCTGTTACAGTAGTTTCCGGTATTTGGGTCAACTTACCAAAATACCCTTTCTTGACTTGGTATTCATCTTTCATTGTAAGCAATCGTCATACTTACCATGTGTAGCTGCACCACTAGCTTACCACGTGTTCAAAAGTCTCTCCCGTTCTGGTTCCACTAGACCATGCTTCATGTTAGATCGGACCCTAACCGTATGTCTAGGTCTAACTAGGTTTACCCTCCAGGGCCATAGGTCCAAATGGGCTGAACACAACTAAACCCACGGAGTAACACAGTTATAAGTGGCATTAAGCCTTCTCCCCCAAAAGACTAGTCCAATGGGTGAAGTCTTCCTCACACTGATAAGTTATGCTTCTTCTTTTTTCTCACAACCAATGTGGAATTATTCCTAACAATATTTTCCTCACATATTGGTTGGACACTTCTACAATCACGAGATCCAAAGGGATGTTAGACGCCTGGATTCTGATACCACTTGTTAGATTAGATCTTAGCCTCATGCCTAGGTCCAACCATATTTACTTGTAGGACCAAATATGGCAACAGAGCGGGGTGAATGGTGCCAACTCTGATTTCCCCCAAGTATTCAAGATTCTATACTCAAACAACTACAGAAGTGTAGAACATAGAATCTCCACCTAGAAATCACTCCAATTGACTCAAATCAACAAAACTTGGAACCAAACCATTCCCGGCGGTTTGAATGGTATTCAAGAGGCGGTCTGACCGCTCCGGGTGGTCTGACCGGCCTTATAACGGCGGTCTGACCGGTGCTACAGTAAAATCATAGGATAAATAGTATTTTCAGCCCGATTTCAAATCCAAAAACAATGAGAACTTTTGATCCACAGATCCAAATAATATGGAATTTTGTATGGATGTTCTCTAGATTATTATGAACCTATTCCAACAAATAATAATGAAAAATATGGCCAAATATTGGACCTTTTTCAGTTTGTTGAAAAGTTGCACCAAAACTGAACCAAACCCCAATTTGTGAAAACAACTTGCTCGTAGGTAGATGATGCTTGAGATGATTCTATATGTATTCCTACATGTCATAGAAAACAAGAACACTAAGAATCACTACATAAAAACCCTTAAAACAAGAGGTCACTTGATGAGATCAAAATCAACAAAAACTGGGTTTTCTCATGAGTCTTGCCATCAAAGTGTCTAGATAGATGGAGATGGATTCCTGATGTTTATCTTCACCTCTTACATGTTCTTGGCACAGCAAGATCACAAGAAAAGAAAGAAAGGATCAAAACTAATCAAATCAAGGGCAAATCAAACAAAATCGCACAATAAACAAAGACATCGTCAAAGATCGATGAATGATTACTTGAAGAGATAGGTTTTACTGCCACTCCACCTAGGAGGACAAAGAGCACACAATACACTCACTCTCTAACCCTAACCCTAGACTTGAGAGCACATGAGAGATGGATTAGGTGGTCAACACAAATCTCCATTCCAATCCTTTATATAGGAGGGCCAACCAGCCATACCTATCCCTAATGGATATAATCCACTTAGCACAATGGGAAAAATCCGTTAACCCCAACCACACGGGTTTTAACTCACACAAGACACTTATGCACGCTTTTCAAAGCGCATAAGTCTGAATCCGTTAAGCCTTTTCCGCTTGATCCAACTAGCTCTACCTTGACCTAAATCGCTCTTCAACACGTCGCCCACGCACTGCGATTTTGATCCAAGGTGGTTTCTGGTATTTTGGTCAAACTACCAAAATACCCCTTGTTGACCCGATCATCACCATCCATAGCACGCAATCGCTATGCTCGTCACGTGTAGGTGTACCATTAGCTCGCCATGCGCCGCCAAGTCTCTCTCGTGCCATGCTTGAGCTCACCATCTCACCGGGCATCCTCGATTGTTCTGGGCCTCAACTCCTCCATGAGTCTAGTCCCGATTCTCGCCATTGACCACGGTTGACTCCAAGAGACCCTACACATCCAAAGATAAAGAAATCGTTTCCGGGCACAAGTTTTTCACAATTTGACCAACGTTAGCTAAGACATGTATCATGCAACCTGAATATAATGAACCAGGTCATCCCAACTCAATTTATGACTCAAATCTCAAAATTCTCAATTTCTGCCAAAAACTATCCTTCCAACGAGCGATCTTTGCAAAGTTAAATAACCTCTCCACAAACATTGCAATGGTTCATCACAACATTAAACAGGACCTTCTCACGTGGTCCTTCATTACTCTCCAGGCCATAAGTCCAAATGAGCTGAACACAACAAAGTCCACAAAGCAACACACTTATAAGTAGTATTGGGCTTTCTCGCCCAAAAGATTAGTCCAAAGAGTGGGGTCTCTTTCACACTTATAAATTATATTTCTTCCTTTCTCACAACCAATATGAGACTATTCCTAACACTTCACTTAGACCGATCAAATCACATGGTACAACCCATCGCTCGAACTCCCCTTCAAAATTTCTCACCTTTTTCATATCATGCCTGAGCTTAGCCATCTCGTCCGATATTCCTGATCGTTCTAGCCTCAGCTCCTACATGAGCGTAGCTCCGAGTCTCACCGTTAACTATGGTTGACTCAAGTAACTCTACACATCTAAAGACAGAATTTATTTTCAGGCATAAGTTCTTGATAACTTGACTCATGTTAACTGTAACATATATCATACAACATATATGCACTGACCTAGATCAAACCAATTTATCCCATAACCAAAATTCTCAATTTTCAATTTCTAGGCGAGAGCAAAAGCCACTGCCAGTTAAACCGTCTACCCTAGCCGATATGGCCACTAGCGATGGCTGGTCAGACCGCCATAGAAGGCCAGTCTAACCGTTGATGATGGATGATCTGATCACCACGTTTTGCTGAATAGACCACCATGTCTGCAGGTCATCCGAAAAATCAATAAATTTGTAAATTCAAATTTTCGCACTTTTTAAATGATAATAGTTTATGGTAACATAGTTCTGAATCTTTTTTATGGTCCTTCAGGCATAGAGTACAGACGCATTCAGTGCTGCTACTTACACCCAAGCTAGGCAAGGAATAATTAACCAACGACTGAATATGCGTGCCACTTACATGTCTGTATGCATTAATGCTCTTGGCTCAGGCCGGCCGGCTGGCAACTTAAAACGCGACTGGCTTAGTTAAGGCACAGTACTCTAGTACACAACAGTCGATTCTGAACATCCTTAAGGGCATCTCCAATGGTTAGAGCTAGCAACTAACTATAAGACTTCCACATCATCTATAGAGTACACACTAAAGCTAGCATTCCAAAGAACTATCTATAAGAATAGCTATTTGATATTTACATGCACACACAGAGCTGCATCGTTTTGCGTTATAGACTAGCTCTTGAGGAAGAGCTGGCTCGATTTTTTTTGCATACTCTCTTTCCTCCACGTAAGATATTTGCTAACGTGTACATGCTAATAGCTAGCTGACTCATCCCATTGGAGATGCCCTAAGGGAGTGCTCATTTTAGCGATGGGACATGCACGCTCATTTTAGCCATGGAAAATCGTGATGGACGATTTTTCACTATAAGAGCTATAGGAATTACTGTAGCACTTTTGTTCTTATTAATTTTTTATTTTTAGTATTTTTGTGTTTTGTTTTTTTTTTGTATTCCTTTGTATCGTTCGCTCTAGATTAGTGTGCCGCTTTTATTTTTACATTTTTTAGATTTAATTATGCTTAATAAGCCAACTCAACTATAGTAAAAAAATCAATCAACTATAATAAAAAATCAATTAGCTACAGTCAGCAATAATGTGTTTGAGGAAAGCTTGGCAGACTCGTAATGACGATAAGTACGCTAGCTAGAATTAACCATCAGCTGGTTTATTGTCCTCCTGTCAGTACCTCGGCTGAACAGTGGTAGTACGAGAGAGCTAGCTAGCTTCCTTGATCTGACTACACATGTATGTACATACGTATGTACGTACGTACATGAGAATTAACCCTTTCGTACTGGGCGGGGGATAATATCTGGGACGGTAACCGGAAATATTAGGACCCCTGGTGTCGGTGCCCGTGGTTAATTAGCTGCGCGGCAGTCGACGGACAACACCATAAATGGATGCATACGGTGAAGAAGGAGGAGGTCAATGCATGCATATATACGTGCCATGGAAGCAAAGAAATGTGGAACGGTTTTTTACGGGGAGAGTCCCACATAAGTCATAAGATCCTTTCTCCTCAGCTGTTAGATCAAGATTATCATATGTTGACAAGTCTTTTCTATTTTATTTTCACCAGATCATGTTTCAGTTGGACCAATCAAATCACATGATACAACCCATCGTTCGAACTTCTCTTCAATATTTCTCGTCTTTCCTGTACCATGCCTGAACTTAACCATCTCGTCTAGTATTTTTGATCGTTCTAGACCTCAGCTCCTCTATGAGCGTAACTCCGAATCTCGCCGTTAACTATGGTTAACTTCAAGTAACTCTGCATATCTAAAGATAAAGAATTCGTTTTCGGGCATAAGTTCTTGATAACTTGACTTATGTTAACTGTAACATGCATCATACAATATATATACACTGACCTAGATCAAACCAACTCAACCTATAACCAAAATTCCCAATTTCCAGATTCTAACCGAGAGCAAGCCACTGCCAGTTAGATCACCTGCCCTGGCCGATCTGGCCACTAGCGGTGGCCGGTCAGACAGCCATAGGAGGCCAATGTGACTGCTGGTGATGGGCAATCTGACCGCCACGTTTTGCCGGATAGACCACCAGTATGTTTGGTCGTCCGAAAAATCCATAAATTTACACATTCAAATTTACGCACTTCTCAAATGTAATAGTTCATCGTAACATAATTCTGTATCTTTTTTACGGTCCTTCAGGAATAGAGTACAGGCGCATTCAGAGCTGCTCCGTCTCCTGCGTCAAATTAATTTCTTTTTACTTCATACGTGTCACACCCAAGCTAGCCAAGGAATAATTAACCAACGAATGAATATGCGTGCCACTTACACGTCTGTATGTATTAATGCGACTGGCTCAGGCCGGCCCGGCTGGCAACTTAAAACGTAACTGCTACTTGACCTGTTGAATCTGATTATATTCCTATGTTCTCTATGGCAGGATAATAAATTAAGGGCCTGTTTTTCTCAAAACGGGTTTTAATTTTTTACTACAGTACTTAATTTTTAAATAAGGTATTTTTTTAAAACGGAGTCTACAAGTTAATTATAGTACACATTAAAAGCCCAACATCTATACCATTCAAAATCGTAAGCGAATATCTCTCTCTCCGTAATCTCTACAGCAAACAGCTAAAATTCAAAAAAATTAGCCTAAAACCGCAGCAAAAAAAAAAACAGACCCTAATATTAATTCCAATGGAGTATCCCTAGACCTCAACAGGCGTTTTAGTCCTGCTGCTAAATTCAGGTAAGCTTATTCTTATTGTAATAGACCATTAATATTTAAGTGTGTTCAATTGCCTAAGTGCAATGGATTATTGTTTGCCATGCCATGACGACGTTGATTTGCTGTGATATAGTTTAATATCACCCTAGTGATGTTTTATTCTGTCATAACTTAGCCCTCCTTACTTCATTTCTGGAATCGCCACAGAGCATTGGGATTTTGGATCAACACGCTCGCTACCTTTGCGGTCCAACCACAGCCTGGAACGTCAGTCACCACTAACGTACAACTGAGCGACTTTATACGAGCAGGAGGGAAGGGGGGTCGCGGAGAAGCAGTGGCAGTGTCTCACCTCGTCGTCGCCGGCGCCGAGGGAGATCTCCTCATCTCGTCGCGCAGCCTCACCGGCGACGAGGAGTAGGACGGGCTGGGCTGGGGTTTGGCGGGGAAAGTGGGGGCGTGTTGTGGGATTGGAGATGGAGGGAGGGCTTTCGGCTCTCGGGCACGACTAGGTGATGCGCGCTGCCCACCTCGGCAGCCCACGACTAGGAGATGGAGGGAGGGATTTTTTTTTCCTTCAAATAATAGTATGTTTCGACCGAATGTTCAATTCACCGTTCTTTTTGAACCATTGTATTTCTTACATTGAGATCTTTAAAACAAGATATACTTACATATATTTAAACTAAGCAGAATTATATTATTAGCATATGTTCCACTGAACAAACTAAAAAATTAATAGAACAATAGTGGGGAAAATGACAATAAGGAAAAAAAGACCTACTGCAATATTCGGCAAAAATAATAAAAAAATATTAATAGAACAATGCTGAACAAAAAATGAAACACGAGGAAGGAAGGGATTTGCTAGCGCCCAGATATGCAATTCGGGTGCTAGTTTCGTATGCTTGTTGCAACAATTCTATGCTATGTATGCAATATTTTCACGTCATGTATGCAACAAAAAACAGCAAAGAACGACGAGTGTTCCTTTGCAACATTCGAATATAGTGTGTGCAACAAATTTAACAATCGTATGTAACAAATGTTTCTAAAAAACTCAATGTTACACTTGTTGTTATTGATTGTTGCACATATGAAATTAAAATGTTGCACAAATAAACACTTACCTCCATGGCAGGTGGTGCAAGCCTCAGGCGCGGCGGCAACGGGCGACGGGAAGGTGGCGTGCACCGGCGTGGATCTGGCACTGGGAGGAGAAGGTGGCGGCCACCTAGGTGGCGGTCGTGGCTGGCACTCCCCGCACAGGATTTAGGGCCGGTGGCGGGGTAGGCCGACAGGGAGCTCGAATCGGGGTGTCGGGGTGGGCAGTGCGGAGGAGTAGGCATAGTAAGGAGGCTGGAGGCGCGCTTGCGATCCGCATGGTAAAGCGATTGGTGGCGCATGGCTGTAGGGGGAGGGGATCTGGGGCGCATAGCCGTGGTGGGAGGTAGGAGGTGGAGGGTGAGCAAGAATGGATAGATGGCCGCCCGGGGAGGAGGAGAGTGAGAGCGAGATGGGTGGATGGTTGGATATGAAGAGTGAGGAAAGAGTGAAAATACGGTGAAAAATGTCCGATTTAATTTTTGGCTCCGTATGTACGATCAGTATCGATTCCAAAAAGAAAGGGTACGCTCCAATTCACGCGAACACGCATGGCGAGGGACCCGTTTCGATTCGCATGGGCCGTATGTCCTGGGTGAGCTGCAGTTTCCTGTATGTCAGGTAAACGGCCGTAGCCCATGCATTACTCCAGTGCTAGAATCAGCGATCCAAGCCCCATGTATAAGACACTTTATTTTTCTTTTCTGACAAGGAAGAAACTACACTTTTTTTCCTTTTCTGAGAAGGAAGAAACTACATGTGTCCTTTCCCCGCATTGCATTCTTTTGACTGCAAAGATAACATATGCGTTTTCATTCGAGAAACATAATACGAAACATTGAAGCAGGCATACATGACGTCTCGTTTTAGAGCTAAGAGAGTTTTACAGGCTTAAATTACTCCGAACCGAATGTCCACTTCACCGTTCTTTTGAACCATTGCATTTCTTACAATGAGATCTTCAAAACAAGATTCACTTATGTATATTTAGAGCTATCAACTTTGCCAAACGCAAGCCTAACATGCAGACTTGCAAAAACACGCTCCACGTCATTAGAGCTCTCGCCTTTGCCAAAGTAATTTCAATGGTGGGATGGGCGTCGGCCATGGGCCTTCCGGAGGGAGAGCAGCTTCGGCCTCCCCAGCTGTGGCTCTGTCACGCAAAATTGTGACATGGACCTTTCGGAGGGAGAGCAGGTTCTCCAGGCCCGGGTCAAAATGACCGTTGCCATCATCTTTTGCCATCCGCGCATGGAGTTGGAAATCAATCACTTGAGCACTTGGCAAAGCTCCTCGTAGGAACATTACTTGCCCGATTGGCAAAACTACTTGTCACACATGGGAACCAATCAGCACCGACGAGTAGCAACCTTTGCGTTGGTGATTGCTATATATCCGGAGAGAACGAAGAGCCGGCAACCTCCCAAGGATCTGTAGGTCCTCCTGCCGCACTCCCTTGATATCGATGCGTAACTCGGAGAGGTTCAACAGAAGCAAGGGATCCCATGCTGGCAGTGCAGACAATCTGACAGAAGTGAGGGATCCCACGCTCGAACGAAAATTGCGAAGATGTCGAGGGGGCACCCAGCGTTCCCCCAAGAGATCCATGGATCCAAAATAACCACCAATTTTTAGACTCTGGACACTGTGTAGGTTGCATAGAGACTCCATGAAAGCTTCCTCTGACTCTTTTGAGCTCTCATCACGGGGGAAGTAAATTTTGAGCTCCCTCAGTCTTGTCAGGTTGCGCAGCTCCTTCACAATGTTTGGGCACCCCTCGGTAGAGATCCCGTCCAGCACTTCCATGGATGTCAGATTCCCTATCCCATCCGGAAGCCTTAGCCATTTGTCAACAAGTAGGCACATCAATCTTCTCAGCTTAGCAACAGTCGACGGCAATTCCCTTAGCTTATTGTTGCGTCTTACATCCAGCACCTGCAGAAATTGCAGCTTTTCTATCTCTGCTGGGAGTTCACAGATACCTGTATATTCTAGACCCAGGTACCTTAGGTGAAATAAATTCCCAATATGCCTAAGGTTAAGAGCGCCACTTTTCCCAAGATCACACCACTCTAGATCCAATACACGTAAAACATCAAAGCTCAAAAGGGGCGGCACCAGATTAATAGCAGGTGGAAAAGATAGTAATGGACCTCACTTGTGACACAGAATCAAGAGGTGTGGTTTCATCTACCTTGCTATTTTGGAGGGATAGCCTGCGAACCTTGCTTTGCGAATTTGGCATGCTTTCCTCAATACACAAATGAGAATCAAGAGGTGTGGTTCCAATACAGTAACAAAGTTTCATCTACCTTGCTATTTTGGAGGGATAGCCCACGACTAGGAGATGGAGGGAGGGATTTTTTTTCCTTCAAATAATAGTATGTTTCGACCGAATGTTCAATTCACCGTTCTTTTTGAACCATTGTATTGCTTACACTGAGATCTTTAAAACAAGATCTACTTACATATATTTAAACTAAGCAGAATTATATCTTTAGCATATGTTCCACTGAACAAACTAAAAAATTAATAGAACAATAGTGGGAGAAATGACAATAAGGAAAAAAAGACCTACTGCAATATTCGGCAAAAAAATAAAACATATTAATAGAACAATGCTGAACAAAAAGTGAAACACGGGGAAGAAACACACCTACTACAACATTCGTGAAAAAATGCAACTAATAAGTGAAAAGAAAACGAAGGGATTTGCTAGCGTCCGGACATCCAATCTGGACGCTAGTTTCGTACGCTTGCTTGCAACAATTCTATGCTATGTATGTAACATTTTTCTCGCCATGTATGCAACAAAAAACAATAAAGAACGACAAGTATTGCTCTGCAACATTCGAATATAGTGTGTGTAATAAATTTAACCCTCGTATGCCACAAATGTTTTTTTTTAAAAAAAACTCAATGTTTACACTTGTTATTGATTGTTGCACAGATGAAATCAAAATGTTGCACAAACAAACATCTACCTCCATGGCAGGTTGCTGCGAGCCTCAGGCGCGGCGGTGGCGGGCGTTGGGAAGGTGGTGTGTGTCGACGTGGATCTAGCACTGGGAGGAGAAGGCGGCGGACTCCTAGATGGTAGTCGTGGCCGGCGCTCCCCGCACGGGATTCAGGGCCGGTGGTGGGGTAGGTCAGCAGGGAGTTTGAATCGGGGTGCTAGGGTGGGCGACATGGAGGAGTAGGCAGAGTAAGGAGGTGGGAGGTGCACTTACGAATCCACATGGTGGAGTCATTGGTGGCACACTGCCGCAGGGGGAGGGGATCAAGGGCGCACAATCGTGGTAGGAGGTAGGAGGTGGAGCGCGAGGAAGAATGCAGAGATGGCCGCCCAGGAACACGCATGGCGAGGGACCAGTTTCGATTAACATGGGCCGTAGGTCCTGGGTGAGCCGCAGTTTGCTGTATGTCAGGTCAACTGGGCCGTAGCCCATGCCTGCATTACTCCAGTGCTAGAATCAGCGATCCAAGCCCCATGTATCAGACACTTTTTTTTCCTTTCTGACAAAGAAGAAACTAAACTTTTTTTTTCTTTTTTGACAAGGAAGGAACTACATGTGTCCTTTCCTTGCATTGCATTCTTTTTACTGCAAAGATAACATGAGCGTTTTTATTCGAGAAACATAATGCGAAACATTGAAGCAGGAATACATGACGTCTCGTTTCAGAGCTAAGAGAGTTTTACAGGCTTAAATTTTCAGAGCTAAGAGAGTTTTACAAGCTTAAATTCAACTACAGCATCAAGCTAGAAACCAAGCTCAAGTTTAACTACAGCATGGTTGGGCTGGGCGTCGACTGTGTGCCTCAGCGCCGTCTCCGCTTCCTCCACCTCCCCAACTGTGGCTCCGTCACGATGAAGTACGATATAGATATGGTGGAGGGAGAGCATGTTCCCCAGGTCAAAGTCAAAATCGTGACTACATGTAGCTAATGGTGGGATGGTTGGGATGGGCATGGACTGTGTGCCTCAGCGCAGCATCCGCTTCCCTGGCCTCCCCATCTGTGGCTCCAGTACTCAAAATTCTGACAGTGACCTTCCGGAGGGAGAGCAGGTTCCTCAGGCCCAAGTCAAAATCACCGATGCCATCATCTATTGCCGTCCGCACATGGAGACCCAAACGAACCACTTGAGCCATTGGCAAAGCTCCTCGTTGGAACATTATTTGCCCGATTGGATAACAAACTACTTCGAAGAATGTCACACATCGAAACCCATCAGCACTGACGAGTAGCGACCTTTGCGTATGGTCGGTGCTCCCTATCTGGAGAGAACGAAGAGCCGGCAACCTCCCAAGGATCTGTAGGTCCTCTTGCTGCAGTTCCTTGACATTGATGCATAACTCATAGAGGTGCGACAGAAGCGAGGGATCCCTCTTTACCCACGCTGGCAGTGTAGAGAATGTGGTCTGCAACATTGCGCCAGAATTAAAACTGCGGAGATGTAGAGGGGCCATCCAGCGTTCCCCCAAGAGATCTATGGATCCAACATAACCACCAATTTCTAGACTCTGGATATTGCGCAGGTTGCTTAGAGACTCCACAAAACTGACGAAAGATTCCTCCCGGCTCCCATCAAAAAAGAAGTTGATTGCGAGCTCCCTTAGTCTTGTCAGATTGCGCAACTCCTTCATAACGTTTGGGCTCGCCCTGGCGGTATAGATCCTGCGCAGCACTTCCATGGATGTCAGATTCCCCATCCCATCCGGAAGCCTAATGTGGTTATTGTTAACAAATAGGCACATCAATCTTCTCAGCTTAACAATAGTCGACGGCAATTCCCTTAGTTTCTTGTTGCCTCTTACATCCAGCACCTGCAAAAACTGTAGGTTTCCTATCTCTGCTGGGAGTTCACGGATACATGTGTCTACTAGACCTAGGTACCTCAGGTGAAATAAATTCCCAACATGCCTAAGGTTAAGAGGGCTACTTTCTACAAGATCACATTCACGCAGATCCAAAACACGTAAAACACCAAAGCTCGAAAGAGGCAGCATTAGATCAGTAGCAGGTCGAAAGATAGTAATGGACCTCACGGAATCAAGAGGTATTGTTTTATCTACCTTGCCATTTTTGAGGGATAGCCTGCGAACCTTGTTTTGCGAATTAGGCATGCTTTGCTTGGTACCATCCAATATAGTAACAAAGTTTTCTTCACTTGACAATTTACAGAGGAGATCGAGCACCATATCATGTATACGACAAAATGTTACCCTGCCTTCCCGATAGATATCAGATGGCTGGATCATGCTTCTATTTATGAGCTCATTGAAGTAACTTTCTCCGAGCTCAAATAGGCTAGTTTGTTCTTCACACTGGATAAAACCTTCAGCTATCCACCTCCGTATCAATAGATCTCTGTCGATCTTAGAATCTTCTGGAAATATACTTAGATATAATAAACAAGTCTTCAGATGAGAAGGTAGATCATAGTAGCTATAAGATAATATCTTTTGCATCTCCTCAACACTATCATCTTCTGTAAGTCCACGACCAATAGAATCGAGCAAACCATACCACTCATCCTCTGTTTTTATCTGGTTATTGCTAGCCAAAAGACCAGCTATAGTAATGATGGCTAATGGTACCCCACCGCATTTCTTCAAGATATCTCTGGATACTTGTTGCAATTCACGAGGACATCCTTTCCTATCCGAAAATATTCTTTGATAGAAGAGCCTTTGTGAGTCATCTTCAGAAAGATGTTTCATTTTATAAATATCATAACTAGAAGAGCAACATGCTTCGGAGACACTGATTTTGCGGGTTGTCGTGATTAGTCGACTGCCGAGATTGTTCATATTGGAGAAAGCACACTTGATATATCTCCAGTGTTGTTTCTCCCATATATCATCAATTATGATGAGGTACCTGTATCAATTTGTGAGAGCATTAATGGAAGACCTATACACATGACAAGGCCAAGAGCCATGAATCAGAAAACCTGTCTGGCATGCATGCCAAACTCGAGAATCGGAAAATGGCATTATATATCAATCGGCAATAAAAGTGCTGGACGAAACAATTAGAGATTTGTAGCAATCGGAAAATGGCACGAAACAGATGTGCGAATTGTGGGATCGACGATCACGTAGCAATACATCTAGTTACAAAACTTTTAATATCACAACGGTGAGATCCATCTCGAGAGATAAAATGCCAGTTCGCCCACTAACTCGCGACCTGGCCGCTAATTAAGCCCCTGGCGGGTCTAGGCACTATGTGCCCTGGTTCGTTCATGTATATTTTGCTAATAGTAGTATGTTTCTTGATGAATGTAGATTAGATATCAGGTACCACTGCGTACGTGTTCTTTCTCTTTTTTTACTTTCCTTTTTGATTTATCATGTGCTAGAACTAGCAGAATTGTTCGCGCAATTGTGCGGCTAGAAATTGCAACACACTTTGTTTGTTATACAACTCTAGTGCCAATAGAAAATATAGTTTTACTTGCTATCCAACTCTAATGCATATGAAAAATATATAGTGGTATTTGTTATATAGTTGTGAATTTGTGATAGCTATAGTACCTTCATCCGATTAATCCGCACTGTTATAAATAGTTTTAATACAAAACAGTTCCAAGATTACTTAAATTCAATAGTTGGTTTTACATATATTATGGGTTTAATCGTACATCTTGTTATGAATTCTGGATTTGAATATCTATATGAACTCCGAATGACTTAAAACACAATTTAGTATTTCCGATTATGGATTTATAGTCCAAAATAACCCCACAGCTGATTTTGGGTTGTAAAACAATGATTCTGAACTTACTATATGGAAATATATAATTCCATGATTAGATTTATAATTTACACGATTTTCAATATAGTAAAACAATCGAGCATCTGTCTGGAACATAGCGATTTTACATGAATTTGGTAGAAAGCAATATAATCCCCACAGGTTCCGTATTCCAAATGGGTCGTCCAGGTTAGAAATTAACCAATACTAGGGTTCAACAAACTTACAGCTAGCTTAGAAATACCCCCAATCAAATACAATCAGAAATCCTAAACTTAGCCTTAGCAGGGCTTATTTGGAACATAAGAATTTTGCATGAACTTTGCAGGTCCTGCGAAATACTCACATTTCAAACAGGACTTTAATGTGACTTAAAGATCTATTGCTTGTTCGGTACTCCTCCATCAGGACCCAACTCACAACAAAGAATATGATTTATCCACACGTATTTATGGGTATATGTACTATCACCACAATCAAATATACCTCAAGATTAATGGAAACTTTCTAAATTCAAGCCATCATCCCATCTTCTAACTATTGAATACCTTGTGCACGAATCTTGAGGAAGTTTTACGGGTCAAGATAGTGCATGTACCCACATATACATGCATTTTTTTGCATTTCCCGAGAGCATGACAACATTACTTTATTTTCTAAATGTACATAATTAACAATGTGCACAACATGTCCAAATTCTAATGTAAAACATCTAGAAGAAAATACACTACTCATTTATAACTAGACATGTTTGTAGTAATAAGGAAACATATATGGAAATGGAATTATAAACTTGTTTGGGTGTGCCAACACAATTTTATTTTTTGCGAGATGTGCCAACTCAAATTTGTTCGATGGTATGCCATAGTGTGCTGATAAGATGCACCATCAGTTTTGACACAAACCCCCAAATACTTGGTGACTAACAGGGGGTAGGTGATGCGTACCTCTTGTTCTTAAGGAGTTCCAGGATTTCGTCGATGAGCTTTCTTTCATCGAATACCGTCAGATCGACCTTCTCAGTGTACTTTTTCTTGTCGAGATCAAGGAGAATGTCCTTGAAAACTTTCTTCATGTCGGGATTACGACCGACTGGAACAAAAGCCGAGCAATGGAAATCTCCTTTAATCTCCTCGTGCACTGCTCTGACAAGAGTGGTCTTGCCCAATCCTCCAAATCCGACAACGGAGACTATCTTCAGTTTCTTCTTGGACACATCGTCCCCCTCGAACAGCATCTCAATGAGCTCTTGATCCCTTTTCCCATAGATGCCAACGAGCTCTGTCGCTTCCCTGTACAGAGCCTGGAGGCGTGGATCGATAGACGTCGAGGCTGCCGGTACTGATGGTGGGTACCTGCCATGCCTATTAGTCACCTCTTGGAGTTGCTTGTTAATGTCTTCAATCGCGACGGCGATCTGATGGCGGGCCTTGCCTTCGCTGAACAAGTTGGCCATCTTCTTCACGAGCTTTTTGAGCCTGTGTGGGTTTAGCGTGGCCTCACAGCCATCTTCCACGCGCACCAGGAAGGTGTCGATGATGTCCTCCATGTCGTAGGACAGCTCCCTGACGTCGCGTGCCCAGAGCTTGACCAGCTCGTCGAGCTGCTCCCGCGGCACCTCCCCCACCTTGCGGAGAGCGGCGTGCATGATCTCAAGCTCTCGTGAGAGAGACTGGACTTGCTCCCGGACGCCCTTCTGCAGCTTGTACTCCTCCTTAAGCAGCTCGCCGAGCTTGTCTAGGAGGCTGCCCATGGCGCCCGTCGCATACTCCATGCTCTCGGTTGAGTCTTTGTGGTGTTGGTAGTAGTGCTTGCTGTCTGGGCTTGGGGTCGTGAGGGCAGCTTATTAATTGCTAGCTTGGCAATCATGTTGACGATATTGTCCTCGTATACTCCTCCTACGCGTGAAGTAATACGATCATGTTGACGATATTGCCCTCACATGCTTGCTCCTCCTACGCGTGAAGTAATGTGTGGGCCGGCCGGGTATAGCTATGACGGGCACAAAAAGCAGAATAAGGAGCAAACAAGCTGACAACTTTCGAGGTGGCTTCTCGCTGCGATTTAGTCAGACTTGTCAGATTTTTGTTTCTTCGCCCCGCCCTAGCTAGGAACAACCGTCTGGTGTAATGGAGACCCCGAGCACGATTGTGTGGCTCAGCTCGATAGAGCTTATGCGTAAGATTTGATTTTTGTTTCTGTAGTACGTAATTTTAAATGATATATTTTTAATATGAAGTTTATAGATAGATTATAGTAGATATTATATCGAGTATAGTTATACTAGCTAAAATTACATATAATTATTTTTCTCTGCATATTATCTCACGCGAACAATTAGAATTCAAAAATCATAAGTAACAAATCATAACACAAAAGAACACATAGGATAAGACATGATCTTTAATAAGTAACTTTGATTGTCAATTTTTATGATAATATATTAGCAAAAAATATAAAAATATTATATTTCAAAAATACTCATCATAACAATTTTAATAATACCTGCAAAAACCGTAGCATTCCTATCTCTGCTGGGAGTTTACAGATGTGTATCTGCTAGACCAAGGTATCTCAGGTGAAATAAATTTCCATCATGTCCAAGTTTAAAGAGGGCTACTTCCCCCCAGATAACATCCATGTATATCCAACACACTTAAAACATCAAAGCTCGAAATGAGCAGCATTAGATTAATGGCTCCGCTCAGCTGAGCTTTTCAGCGTCTGCAACGAGTTTTTTATTTACTGTTTAGTTGTTTTTATTTTTTGGATTTTTATTTTAGGTTTTTTTTTGTTATTTCTTTTTTTGTATTCCTTTGTATTGTTCGTAATAGGCTAACATGTTTTTTCTATTTTTAAATTTTTTAAATTTAATTATGCCAAATAAGTCAACTCAGCTACAGTAAAAAATAAACCAACTACAATAAAAAAAATCATAAGCCAATTCCATTCTAAACACCTCCAATAGCAGGTGGAAAGAGAGTAATGGACCTCATTTGTGACATGAAATCAAGAGGTGTGGTTTCATCTACCTTGCTATTTTGGAGGGATATTATGCGTACCTTGCTTTGCAAATTAGGCGTCCTTTGCTAAGTACCATCCAATATAGTAACAAAGTTTTCTTCATTTGGCAAGGCACAGATGAGATCAAGCACCCTATCATGTACACGACAAGCTACTACGCTGTTTTTGTAAGAGCAAGCGTGAGATTGAAAATCTCAGCAAGTACCCAACAACGGTCGCAACACGGTAATTAAAGAACAAACGATGCAACCAAGTAAACAAGCAATAGGTACAATTTAAGGCCACAGTACTAGATTACCAACGATGCTGATATAGAGAGTGAGACTGGAATTAAAGGTTAACATGGCATATATGATAATAGCATTTGAAAAAGAGATAAGTGTTATTTAGTAAATTATAGTAATAGCACTGGCGGTTACTCCCCACATACTCAGTATACGAGAATAGCCAGACACGCCATCGTCCTCGGCTTGGCGGCAAGTCATTGGGGCCACATGAAAGATCGTGAAGCATGGGCGATGCTTCATGGCAAAGGAAACGGAAAAGCGAAAGCGAAAACTAGGTAAGAGAACTCGACGTGTATTGGATTGATCCACTAAACAAAAATTCAACAAGTTCGGTGCTAGAAGAGAAGAGATACCTGTGTGTGAAAGATGAACCAACCAGTCCCAGGGAGTAACGTGGCTGAGGTTGTTCCCCCAAGATGAGCCAACTCTTTTATTCTCTGCCCATCAATGTGGATGACATATGGTTTGAAACGAAGACCACCAATCGTTTGTTCAAAGCATCGACGCTGTTTCCTTCCTCCAGCAAACTTCTGATACGTTCGTCTGCGTCGCAGGTGTCTCGGAGATGGACTTGGCTCATCGATGCCAAGCATACCTCGCTATTCACAGGTGTTGGTAGTAGTGCTCATCGTCACCAATGGAGACCCCGAGCACCATTGTGTGGCTCAGCTCGATGCTCTCGGCTGAGTCCTAGCGGTGGTGCTCGCTGGCTGGGATGGGAGTCGCGAGGGCAGCCTATTAATTGCTAGCTTGGCAACATGTTGACGATGTTGTCCTCATATACTCCTCCTACGCGTGAAGTAATACGATCGTGTTGACGATATTGCCCTCATATGCTTGCTCTCCTACGCGTGAAGTAACGCGTGTGCCGGCCGGGTGACAACTTCGAGGTGGCTTCTCGCTGCACCGCACCTTTAGACAATCGAACGGTCACCACCGTCCTTCATAATTTACGCACGCAAAAAAAGATTCCTGGACAAGCCACTGAAATTGGGACGTGGAGTATTCTTCTTCAGGAATTAGGCTCATCGTCACCAATGGAATCAAGTCCAGATCTATCACAATTCCTATAGTGTAATTTTAAATGGTATATTTTTTTAATCCGGAGTTTATAGACAGATTACAATGAATACTATATCGAGTACAATTATATTAACTAAAATCGTATACGACTATTTCGTTTTGCATGCTGTCTCACACGAATAGATAGAATTCAAAAAGCCCTGCTTAGCTGAGCTTTTTAGCGTCTACGACGAGTTTTTTATTTATTGTTTAGGTTTTTTATCTTTTCTTTTTTCTAGCTTTCTTCTAGCTAGAATCATCGATGACAATCAGAAAGGTAAATAATTACAATCCTTAGTAGAATCTTTTTTTACAATCTGCTAATCACTACAAGCACACAAAAAACTCTCTAGAGTACTATAGCACATATCAAATTATATGGTATGATTAACTGAACAATCAACTAGCTGCATGCAGTGTCATATATATGACATACGGTTCAACTACAAGATAAAAAATCAAGTGATACATGCATAAATGATCTATTCGTACTAGGCATAAGTCTCAAGTACGCATGCAATGATTAGGCTCATGCGATAGCTATGTATGCATGGTCTGATAGATGTGAGAAACAAAAATGATAAAGGCACACCCAATTTAGTTTTTCTTTCGACTTCTATTTTTTACTATTTATTAATTTTATTAATTTTTATTTTTTAGGTTTTTTGTTTTTTCTTTTTTTGTATTCTTTTACATTATTTATGATGAGCTAACAATTTTTTTCTATTTTTAATTTTTTTTAATTTAACAAAAAAGACTAAAAACATAAACCTTTACTTTTTGACTTGATGTGACCAGTCCATGTGATGAAAGATCAATGTAATTTCTCCGTGCTATGCTAGAAAAAAAAGACTAGAAACAGAAACCTTTACTTTTTGACTTGATGTGACCAGTCCATGTGATGAAAGATCAATGTAACTTCTCTGTGCTATGCTAGAAAAAAAGACTAGAAGAGCGTACACCAAAGATGTGATTAGCTCACCCTTAACAACGCGCTTTGTTTCAGAAAAGTAGTGCTCAGCTCTCCTGGCAAGATTTTCTTCCAATATACAGTGCAGGAACAAATTATCATGGAATTTGTTCAGATTCAAGGTCTGTTACCAATAAGAAAAAATTTAAGAAATGGTGCTGCAAATGGTAGAGTACCTTCGGGGCCTCGTACACACCTGGATCAACTACAAAAACAGGAGAAAAAAAGTTCAAGTCCTGGCTTACACAATTAAAAAAATAATTGCGGCCCACTTCTATTTGACGTCTTAGGTCTGAGCGAACCTATATGTGAGGAGGAGTGTTGAAGTATAAGTGAATTACCCGTTTTTCCTTATCAGCTCAAGTTTTTGGGTGTACTGACTAGTGCATGCAATTTAATATGATATCAGAGCTAAGAGGTCCTGAATTCAAGTCCCAGCTTGCGTAATTAAAAAAATAATTGCAGCCCACTTCTATTCCACGTCTTAGGCCTGAGCGAGGCTATACGTGAGATAGAGTGTTGAAGTATAAGTAAATTGTCTGTCTTTCCTCATCAGCTTAAGCTTTTAGGTGTACATACTAGTGCATGCAAGATGCTTAGTTAGTGAAACTCTAGTTCTTTATTAAGACATACCGTGAGCAGTACAAATATAGTGAACTGTGAATTCGATATTCCTGTGCATAGAAATTTGTCATGGGGAAGTAATTTTCATCAGTGAATCAAATACATAGAAGAGCGTACACCAAAGATGTGATTAGCTCACCCTTAACAACGCGCAGGAAAGTAGTAGTGCTCAGCTCTCCTGGCAAGATTTTCTTCCAATATACAGTGCAGGAACGAATTATCATGGGATTTGTTCAGATTCAAGGTCTGTTACCAATAAGAAAAAATTTAAGAAATGGTGCTGCAAATGGTAGAGTACCTTCTGGGCCTCGTACACACCTGGATCAACTACAAAAACAGGAGAAAAAAGTTATCAAGCTTGTTAGACTTGTCGAATGGGTCACAACAAACCGACATTACTTAGATCTTTTACCATTACAAAGTATATTCGATGCATCTTCACAGCCGGAAGCACTGGAATTCAAATAACAAAATGATCAACTGATTGGTTATGTCCTGAAAAAGAAAACTACTAACAGAGACTTTACGAGAATCGCGAATTTCACCTCTTTCAAATCAAATAGAGTATCTGTTTGTACGATGAAATCTAGTAATACTCAAACAAGAACTCACAATAAAAGAGCACGAGCAGCCTCTTTGCACTATTATATCCGCGCTTCTTTGGTAGGTTATGTTGCAGCCCTGAAAATGCCAACAAAATCTTGAATGGTAGCTATCCTTGAGATTGCTGGCTTTTACACAGCTCCGAGAAGTAGACGTACGAAGGTGAGGCAGCAAGAGAGTCTCAGTCACTACAAGTGCTAACACAGAACACTGTAATGAACATTTGCCAACAAACGCTGGGCATGGAAAACACAAAACAAAGAAAGAGCCGCTAGTCCAACAAACATACGCTATCTATTTGTACACAATCTACTCGCGTGGTGTTCAAATCTACACGTCAGTAAAAATGTTGGAATGGAACCACAATGCCATTTGTGATGTACGAATGGAGCAGGGGTGGTACTCCCCATTATCAGGAGTGGATGTATCCATTATCAGGCTTCATACTCCCCATTCCGTTGGAAGTAGCAAGTGCGGCTGCTACGATATATGAAGAATGTTCATAAAGCAAAAATTAAGCGGTTCATATGGGAATGATGAATTGGATATAATAGTACGTACTATATACTTGTTTCTAAAAAGGACCCAATAGAAGTATGTATACTGATTTCCAAGAAAAATCCAAAGGAGTACATATATACTGCTCTCTCAAAAAGGAGTACATATATACTACTCTCTCAAAAAGTATCTCCATCTAAATGACAGAGCTCAAAAAAGGATAAGTTTCTCCATCTAAATAGCTCAAAAAGTATCTCCATGATCTCCGCTCAAACACGCCTCACGCTGCATCACGAATAACCACCATGCCGTGCAGCTTCTTGTTCTTTTTATTCTAAATTTTGGTTTTTTTATTAGAGTTCATGCTCAAATCAAATTGCAAATCTATTTAATCTATTTGAAATTTTAGTTATTTGGGATTTTACTTTGGAATTCATACAAAAATCAAATTGCAGATTTACAATCATTTTTTATTTTGAATTTCAATTACTTTTTGTTAGAATTCGTATACAAGTCCAATTGCTTTATTTTTCCAGTTGTTTTATTTGTTGTTGTTTCTTCTTTATGAACAGTTCGGTTTTGCTCAGGAGGATGCATGATCTAGCGTTATCACCATCGCCGTCCAAGCTTTCAGTTTGTTGGGTTATATTATGGACCGTTTTTTTTATTATATGTTGGGTTGACAGTGTGAAGGACCTAAAGTTAGAAGGCCCAATAGCCACAATGAAAAAGTACCAGAGAAAAGAAAATGAAAGGCCCAGCTGCAACGAGAGAAGAAATCCAATGGTAGATTAGCTAGCGCTGCAAGTCTACGTAGTTGTCAATTCGTCATTCCTACAATACGATATTATTGTCGCCTCTTCCATAACGCGATGGAATAGAAATACATGAGTGCTTACCCAACAGATGGGCCCTAAGTTGCTGCTACTATGGGAGTATACTCCATTGACTAGTCCCTACATTTCCCATTGCTGCAGAAATGCGTCCCATTGCTAGCATTCTTATCTTTGCTGGGAGTTTATGGATGTATATCTGTTAGACCCAAGTACCTCAGGAGAAATAAATTCCCAACATGTCCAAGTTTAGAGGGTGTTCAGAATAGCGATGGCTTCTGGCTGAAATTTCACTGTAGCTGACTTATTTTTTACTGTAGTTGAGTTGGCTTATTGGGTATAATTAAATTTAAAAAATAGAAAAAAATATATTAGCCCATCATGAACAATGCAAAGGAATACGGGGAAAAAACAAAGAGCCCAAAATATCTAAAAAAAATCAGAAAAAACAAAATTACTGAATAGTGAAAAAAAGCTGAAACTGAAAAAAAAACTCTTTTGAGCGGGGCAATGGCCCCGCTCAGCTGAGCTTTTTAGCGTCTGCGGCAAGCTTTTTATTTACTGTTTAGTTTTTTTATTTTTTGATTATTTTTTATTTTAGGTTTTTTTGTCATTTGTCATTTGTATTACTTTGTATTGCCCATAATGGATTAACATGTTTTTTCTATTTTTATTTTTTTAAAAAAATTTAATTATGCCAAATAAGCCAACTTAGATATAGTAAAAAAATAAATCAGTTACAGTAAAAAGTCATAAGCCAATGTCATTCTAAACACCTCCAATAGCAGGTGGAAAGAGGGTAATGGACCTCACTTGTGACACGAAATCAAGAGGTGTGGTTTCATGCATCTACCTTGCTATTTGGAGGGATGTCATGCGTACCTTGCTTTGCAAATTAGGCATGCTTTGCTAAGTACCATGCAATGTATTAACAAAGTTTTCTTCACTCGACAAGGCACAGATGAGATCAAGCACCCTATCATGTACACGACAAGCTACTACGTTGTCTTTGTAGTACATATTATATACTGGCTGGATCATACTTCTATTTATGAGCTCATTAAAGTAACTCTCTCCGATCTTGTAGGATCATCGATGGCAATCAGAGAGGTGAATAATTACAATCCTCAGAAAAATCGCACTGTTAATTTCATTTTATTTTTAATTCTGAATTTCTATTCATTTTTGTTGTTATTTTTTTATCTCGGTTTTAGGTTAGAATTTGAGTATGCTTCCCCAAAAATGAATTTCACCCTCGTAAAAACAATGGACTATATAACATTAGGATCTAGTATATACTCCTAGAAAGAAAAAAAATCTGCAATATGACTCTGGAAGCACTTGCAGAACATGTCCAAAAGCAAACTATTGCACATGCACGGCGTGAAGCATGGGCGACATGTCAATTATCGAAGGAAACAAATTAATCTGCAACGCTGAACTTGCTTTGATCCTTTGGTAACTTGTCAAATGTTGTTGCGTGCAGCACAGTATGTGACCGTGCGATTTGGAGCCGACCTTTTTCCACAATATGTTTTGGGTACCGCCGCAGCCCTTCTCCCCAGCCCAGCGGCATCAAGCCATGCATCACCGTGAATCCAGCATAACGAATTGTCGCTCTTACATAATCTTGTCGAATCTTTCAAGATTTTTAGATTCTTATTCTGTATAAAAATCTAGTGCTAAAAAATAACTTAACCTATAATATTTTTGTGTGCTCTTTGTTTTAGATGAATTGATTTGTAACTTGGGTTCTCTATAGCACCTCTCATGACTTTATATAATTTCTCCTAGCCCTCCTCAAAAAGGAGTAGGAGTCGTAATTCTATTAAGATTCATTTAGAAATCGATATAACACACTACTCCAAGTCCTAATAGGAAGGATACGAGTCACCCTACCTCAATAATTTCTACCTCATACTCCTCTAAGAATTTGCTTCAAATCGGCTATGCCTTTTTCTTTTTTCTTCATATCTTCTAATAATACTATTTTTATATAATTAATCGAAATATAATTCGGATGCTGTTTTTTTCGTTCCTCCTTTTTCTTTCCGTTGCTTTTTGTTTGTTTGTTTCCTTCCTTCCCGATCGTGCGATTTGGAGCCGACCTTTTTCCACTTGTACGGAAGTCTTTATACTATAAATAGGTCTAGCAATTGTCAAGGACTCTTCGTTGCATAAACCTGCTCCAAACAATTTATGTGTCCTGCTCCAAACAATTTCTGTGTCTGGCTTTTGGAACATGCTGTTTTTTAATTTTGTCTTTTTTCTTATTTGTTTATATTGTCCTTGATGATATAACTATTTTTTATCTTTTTTTAATTTAGTTTCTTATAGAAAACTAACAATCACTACAATGCATTTTCAGCTGCCACGGTGTAATTTAAGCTAGAAGCCCACTGCTAGAAGTCATTTGGAGTGCTACCAAAATTTTCATGGGGCATCCAAGCATCTATGGCCATAATTATGGTCCACGAACTAAGGCAAGATGTTTTTCTTTTTTCCCAAAACTAGCAGAGTGACATGTGCATTTACGTAATTAGATTTATTTTAAAATTTCTAGTATTAAATGATATAATTTAGATGTTTGATAATATATTTACGTATCTTATAGACTACTTAGAATTTTAAAGTATCATAAACATTAAAAATAGCAAATAGAAGCTTGAAGAAAAACACAATTTTAGGAACATAATTGAAGTATGATGTTCGATAAAAGAAAATCATTGAGCATAACAGGTTGTTGGGGTTATTCAAAATGTAACCACTCTTCATCATACATAAAACATTATTATTCTTCCTCTATTAATTACACTTTTCAAAGTATATACATGCACATATACCTCTATTTAATCACGATATTACATAGAGATACATGTGCATGCATATATTTTTAGAAAAGAGTAATTATGGAGGAAGAATAGCTACAAGATTAAATAGAGGTACATATGTATGCATATATTTTAGAAAAGTGTAATTAATTGAGGAAGAACATGGATATGCAGCTCCTTGATTTATGTATTATGGGAAGTGATTACATTTTCAATAACATCAATAACCTATTATGCTCGATGATTTTTTTCTATCAAAACTCATACTTCAATTATGTTTCTAAAGCTGTGTTTTCCTTCAAGCATCTAAATAACCTAGAGATTCATAAAAATATTATCAAGCATCTGCAAACTGCATGCGCTCTATACAGTGTCATTCCATTACATTCCAGTCGAGCACTACACTCTTAATTACACAAGTGCAGTGTGTGTACGAAAAATACTTTCTATACTCAGGTGTAATTACACCCACCTCTAATATACCACCTAAACGAACTTGAAATATTCCTTTATCGCTTTGGATATACTCGTATACTAATTATAAGATACTTTAATGTGAACCACATGAAAAAATTGCAAGGAAATTCATATTTTTTAGCGTATTTTGTAAATATCTTCATATACGCACATAAAAAGGAGTATGTCAAAAAAAATCTACATACTACCTCTAAAAAATTGTTCATACCACCTAGATGATGTTAAATACTCGTATACTACACATACATATCCTCCGTTACGCGAGATACTCCATACATTGTGAGATACGATATAGGGTGTAATTACATCCAGTGTAGAAAAGAGGCTATATATATATATATATATATATATATATATATATATATATATATATATATATATATATATATATATATATATATATATATATATATTACACACGATATTGTCGTCTCTTCCACGACGCGATGGAATAGAAATACAAAACTGCACACCTAACAGATGAGCCCTAAGTTGCTGCTACTGATCCGTAGCGTTCCTACCACAGTAAACTGAAAACAAATTTGGAAACTAACTGCAGCAAAACAGTGTGAAGGAAGAAATGTGTTCCTACTGCACAAGAAAGAAATGAGCTTCTGCCTAGCAGTTAACAAATCCGCAGCATTGGGATTTTGGATCAATACGGTAATGTCCAACTGAGCGACTTTATACGAGCAGGAGGGAAGGGGGATCGCGGAGAAGCAGTGGCAGTGTCTCACCTCGTCGTCGCCGGCGCCGAGGGAGATCTCATCGCACAGCCTCGCCGGCGACGAGGAGCAGGACGACGGGCTGGGCTGGGGTTTGGCGGCGAAAGCGGGTGCGTGTTGCGGGATTGGAGATAGAGGCCTTCGGCTCTCGGGCACAACGGACCCATCAGCCCATCAGTGCATCCCCGCGTATGCAAATCGGGGCTTTTTTTCTTGAAATAATTCCGAACACAATGTGCAATTCACCGTTCTTTTGAACCAACATCTTTAAAACGAGAATGATCCACTTATACATATTTAGACTAAGCAGAATGACATCATTAGCATATGTTCCACTGGACAAAATAAAAATAATAGAACAATAGGTGGAAAAACGAAAATGAGGGAAAAAAAGACCTCCTAACATGTTCGGCAAAAATAATAAAAATATATTAATAGAACAATACTGAACAAAAAATGAACACGAGGAAGAAACACACCTACTACAATGATTCTGGGAAAAATGCGACCGATAGATGACAAGAAAAAGAAAGGATACGCTCAATTCATGCATGGCACATGGTCGGGGGTTGGCCCTCTCTCTATTTTCTTTCAACATTTGGATGCAGCTTGCATTGAGACTCCAGGAAAGCTTCCATCAACTCTTCCTATCTAAGGGTGTGCTTTCTTATTGAATACACCCTATATTTATTGATTCAGATTGGGCACCACTCTGCATCCAATAGTGGATGGTTGGGATGGGTGTCGGCTGCGCGCCTCAGCGCCGCCTTCGCTTCCTCCACCTCCCCAAATGTGCGTTCAGGATGAATTGCGACAGAGACCCGCCGAAGGGAGGGCAGGTTCCCTAGGCCCAAGTCAAAATCACCGTTGCCATCATCTCTTGCCATCCGCACATTGAGACCGAAATGAACCTCTTGAGCCCTTGGCAAAGCTCCTCGCTGGAACCTTATGTACCTGGTTGGGAAACAAGATACAAGGAAGAATATCACACGTGGGAACCAATCAGCACCGACGACGAGTAGCGACCTTTGAGTTTGGTCCCGGCTATATATCTTGAGAGAACGAAGAGCCGGCAACCTCCCAAGGATCTGCAGGTCCTCCTGCCGTAGTTCATTAACACCAATGCGTAACTTGGAGAGAAGAGAGGGAACCCTCTTTACCCACGCTGGCAGTGTAGAGAATCCCACGTGGCCGACAAAACTGCGGAGATGTCGAGGGGGCACCCAGCGTTCCCCCAAGAGATCCATGGATCGAAAAACACCACCAAATTCTAGGCTCTGGACACTATGCAGTTTGCATAGAGACTCCACGAAAGCTTCCTCCAACTCTAAGCTCTGGACACAGTCAGGGAAGTAAATTTTGAGCTCCCTTAGTCTTGTCAGATTACGCAGCTCCTTCATAATGTTTGGGCTCTTCTTAGGACACATCACGTGCAGCACTTCCATGGATGTCAGATTCCCCATCCCATGTGGAAGCCTTATGTGGTAGCCGTCAACAAGTAGGCACATCAAACTTCTCAGCTTAACAACAGCTGACGGCAATTCCATTAGACCATTGTTGTGTCTTACATCCAACACCTGCAAAAATTGCAGCTTTCCTATCTCTGCAGGGAGTTCACGGATACCTGTATTGTCTAGACCCAGGTACCTCAGGTGAAATAAATTCCCAACATGCCTAAGGTTAAGAGGGCTACTTTCCCCAAGATCACAACATTCTAGATCCAATACACGTAAAACATCAAAACTCGAAAGAGGCGGCATTAGATTAATAGCAAGTTGAAAGATAGTAATGGACCTCACTTGTGACACGGAAACAGGAGGTGAGGTTTCATCTACCTTGCTATTTTGGAGGGATAGCCTGCGAACCTTGCTTTGCAAATTTGGCATGCTTTGCTCGGTACCATCCAATATAGTGACAAAGTTTTCTTCACTTGACAAGGCACAGATGAGATCAAGCACCATATCATGTACATGACAAGCTCTTGCGATGCCTTCCCCATCGATATCTGCTGGCTGGATCATGCTTCTATTTATGAGCTCATTGAAGTAACTCTCTCCGAGCTCAAATAGGCTAGTTTGTTGTCTTTTACACTGGATAAAACCTTCAGATATCCACCTCCATATCAATCGATCTCTCTTGATCTCATAATCTTCCGGAAATGTACTTAGATATAATAAACAGGTTTTCAGCTTATAAGGTAGATCATAATAGCTAATAGATAGTATCCTTTGCATCTCCTCAACACTATCATCTTTTGTAAGCCCACGACCAATAGAATTGAGCAAAGCATACCACTCATCCTCTATTTTTATCTGCTCATTACTAGCTAGAAGACTAGCTATGGTAATGATGGCTAATGGTACCCCACCACATTTCTTCAAGATATCCCTGGATACTTGTTCCAATTCACGGGGACATCCATTCCTATCCGAAAATATTCGTTGATAGAAGAGCCTTTGTGAGTCATCGTCAGAAAGAGGTTCCATTTTATAAATCATATCATCACTAGAAGAGCAACATGCTTCGGAGACACTGCCTTTGCGGGTTGTCGTGATTAGTCGACTGCCGAGATTGTTCCTATTTGAGAAAGCATACTTGATAACTCCCCATAGTTTTTCATCCCATATATCGTCAATTATTATGAGGTACCTACATCAATTTGTGAGAGCATTAATGGAAGACCTATCCAGATGACAAGGCTAAGAGCCATGAAACAGAAAACCTGTCTAGCATATGTATAAAAACAAGCTAGAAGCATGCATGCCAAACTCGAGAATTAGAAAATGGCATTATGTATCAATCAGCAATAAAAGCGTACGTGTTTTTTTCTCTTTTTTTACTTTCCTTTTTGATTTATCATATGCTAGAACTAGCAGAATTGTTTGCGCAATTGTGCGGCTAGAAATTGCAACACACTTTATTTGTTATACAACTCTAGTGCCTATAGAAAATATAGTTTTAATTGCTATCCAACTCTAATGCCTATGAAAAATATATAGTGCTATTTGTTACATAGTTGTGAATTTGTGATAGCTATAGTACCTTCATCCGATTAATCCGCACTGTTATAAATAATTTTAATACTAAACAGTTCCAACATTACATAAATTCAATAGTTGGTTTTACATATATTATGGGTTTAATCCTAAATCTTGTTATGAATTCTCGATTTGAATCTATATGAACTCCGAATAACTTAAAACAGAATTTAGTATTTCCGATTATGGATTTATAGTCCAAAAATAACCCCACAGCTGATTTTGGGTTGTAAAACAATGATTCTGAACTTATTATATGGAAATACATAATTCCATGATTAGATTTATAAGTTAGCATGATTTTCAATATAATAAAACAATTGATCGTCTGTCTAGAACGTAGCAGTTTTACATGAATTTGGTAGAAAGCAGTATAATCCCCACAGGTTCCCTATTCCAAATGGGCCGTCCAGGTTAGAAACCATTACTAGGGTTCAACAAACTTACAGCTAGCTTAGAAATACCCCCAATCAAATACAATCAGAAATCCTAAACTTAGCCTTAGCAGGGATTATTTGGAACATAAGAATTTTGCATGAACTTTGCTGGTAAGAATACTCACACTTCAAACAGGACTTTGATATGACTTAAAGATCTATTACTTGTTCGGTACTCCTTCATCAGGACCCAACTCACAACAAAGAATATGATTTATCCACACGTACTTATGGGTATATGTACTATCACCACAATCAAATATACCTCGAGATTAATGGAAACTTTCTAAATTCAAGCCATCACCCCATCTTCTAACTATTGAATACCTTATGCACGAATCTTGAGGAAATTTTACGGGTCAAGATAGTGCATGTACCCACATATACATGCATTTTTGCATTTCCCGAGAGCATGACAACAGTACTTTATTTTCTAAATGTACATAATCAACAATGTGCACAACATGTCCAAATTCTAATGTAAAACATCTAGAAGAAAATACACTACTCATTTATAACTAGACATGTTTGTAGTAATAAGGAAGCATATGTGGAAATTGAATTATAAACTTGTTTGGGTGTGCCAACACAATTTTATTTTTTGCGAGGTGTGCCAACTCAAATTTGTTCGATGGTATGCCCATAGTGTGCTGATAAGATGCACCATCAGTTTTGATACAAACCCCCAAATACTTGGTGACTAACAGTGGGTAGGTGATGCGTAAGCAAGTGACTACCAGTGGGTAGGGGATGCGTACCTCTTGGTCTCAAGGAATTCCCGTATTTCATCGATGAGCTTCCTTTCATCGAATATAGTTAGATCGATCTCCTTCGTGTACTTTCGCTTGTCGAGATCAAGGAGAATGTCCCTGAAGACTTTCTTCATGTCAGGATTCCGACCGACTGGAACAAACGCCCAGCAATCGAAATCTCCTTTAATCTTGTTGCACACTGCTCTGACAAGAGTGGTCTTGCCCAATCCTCCAAATCCGACAACGGAGACTGTCTTGAGTTTCTTCTTGGACACATCGTCCCCCTCGGACAGCATCTTAATGAGCTCTTGATCCCTTTTCCCATAGATGCCAATGAGCTCTGTCGCTTCCCTGTACAGAGCCTGGAGGCGAGGATCGATAGGCGTCGAGGCTGCAGGCGTAGCCACAATGCTGTCGACCGTGTACCTGCCGCGCCTGTTAGTAACCTCTTGGAGTTGCTTGTTGATGTTTTGGATCGCGTCAGCGATCTGATGGCGGGCCTTGCCTTTGCTGAACAGGTTGCCCATCTTCTTCATGAGCTTTTTGAGCCTGTTCGGGTTGGGCGTCGCCTCACGGCCGTCGTCCACGCGCACCAGATGGGTGTCGACGACGTCCTCCATGTCGTACGACAGCTCCCTGATGTCGCGTGCCCAGAGCTTCACCTGCTCGTCAAGCTGCTCACGTGGCACCTCCGCCACCTTGCGCAGAGCCGCGTGCATGGTCTCAAGCTCCCTGCTGAGAGACTGGACTTGCGCTCTCACGCCCCTCTGCAGGTTGTACTCCTCCTTGAGCAGCTCGCCCAGCTTGGGGAGCAGGCTGCCCATTGCACCCGTCACCAACTCCATGGCTCGATCGCTCGCTCTCGATCTGATTGCTCTCTTTGTTTTGCGCAATGCTCTCTCTGTGGGGAGTGGAGATTATATTTATAGACAGAATGGGCTCTAGTTTGCAGAATGATCCTTGACGATGCATGCACCAATGGTGCACATATAAGATGCAATCTCTAATAAGTAACTTTGATTATTAATTTCTGCAGTAATATGTTAGTAAAAAGTATAAAAATATTATATTTTAAAAGTACTTCTTGTAACAATTCTAATGATACTATTTTCATAAAATTAATCTATGATTTGGAGGCTGTTTTTTTCCCCTCTTTTTCCTTCCGTTGCCTTTTATTTTGCCATGTTATTGAGTACTACACGGACTATTATCTATTAACTGTGCGGCTCTCATAATTAATTGTCAAGCTCCGCGGACAGAGAATCTTACGCCATGTTAGCCATGTTGAGTATTATCTATTACTGTTCTGGGAGGGCACGAATATCTCCGCGTATTTTGGCTTAAACTTCCGACTTATCTTTTTATTTCTAAATTTCATTCTTTTATGGTTTTTTAGTTTTTTTAAGCTTTTTTACCGGTTCTTTTTTCTATATTTATTTGCATTATACGTGATGGGCTAACATATTTTTTTTCTATTTTAAAATTTTTAAATTTTAATTATGCCAAATAAACCACCATCAGCTACAGTGTAAAATAAATTTATAATATTAAATTATATAGTTTAGATATTTGAGAATATGGGCCTGTTCTTTTTTGCTACGGCTTTTGGTTTTTGGCTGAAATTTTTTGAATTTTAGCTGTTTGCGGCACAGATTACGGAGAGAGAGATATTCGTTTGCAATTTTGGATGGCATAGATGTTGGGCTTTTAACGTATATTATAATTAACTTGTAGATTCCGTCTTAAAAAAATACTCCGTTTAAAAGTTAAGTATTGTAGCAAAAGCCAAAAGCTGTTTTAAGAAGCTAAAAAGAACAGACCCTAAGCTAGCTCTCCATCTCAAACAAGAATCTATTAAGCTTAATGATTTTTTTCATCGAAACTCATATTTTAATTATATATCTGAAGTTGTGTTTTTAAGCTTTTATTGTTATTTTTAATTTAAAATTTTCAGCTAAAAGTTATAAACCATAGTTAAAAAAATCAGGCCATTAGATCATGAGACGGACGAATATGGCAGGTGCCTTGCACCGCACGTTGGATTGCCGGGCGCAACCTGCTGCAAGAAAATATGAAGTATTGCGAGCGTCTCCAATCTCCGTAAGCACGCCAAAAAAGTATAAAAAAAAGAAAACTTGCTGCCTCCAACCTGCCCGCACGGTCGAGTGTCGGGGGCAACTTGCTGCGACAAAATCTGAAGTATTGCATCTCCAATCTCCGTAAGCACGCCAAAAAAAAAAAAAGGAAAAAAGATTCCTCGACCAGCCACTGAATCAAGCAATGGAATCACCGAAACCAATGGAATCACTGAAAGGTCACCGCCCTATATATATTTATATGCAACATGGGTTCCTTGCTAGCTTCTGCCCTTTTTTATGGGTTCCTAGCTACTTCTATCTTTTTTCTTTTTAATTTATTTAAATTATAAGTAATCAGAAACATATCAACTTTTTTTTACTTTTTTCCTTATTCTTTAGTATTATTCGTAACATATAATGGTTTTTATTTTGTTTTTATTTTTTAATTGAATGACTCAGAAAAATTAACATTCATTATAGTGTAATTTCAATCACAAACCAGCCAAAATCATAAATAGAAAACTTAAACTCTTTAAAGCGGACCCTAAAAGTTCACGCAGGCAAAAATATTCCTACATTGGAGCCAGGAACCACCACTAGTGTAACGGAGGTCCCGCGCATGGTTGTTACTATTACTCATCTGTTAAAAAAATATTGTTGGAAAACTTAGGCCTAGATCTACAAGCCTGATCCATTGATAGGCACTTTTCACTTAATCTATAAATAGGTGTCCTACTTATTGTACACATGAACAGAGAGTAATAAAAAAGAGTTCCCTTCTCATCTCTCTATGTTAAATTTATTATTTGCAATATTCTGTATTTGATCGATTTATTTTGCATAGGAGAGGAATTGCTCGGACTGGACTCGCTAGCGACGGTTCCTCAATATGTTATCAGCATGAATCGCTCTAGTGGATCGAAGGTAATTATCGAAACATTCGCAGATTAAATTACCTATCTAGATCACTTTAAATTTCGCAAATTTCGCATTCTAAATTATTTTCTTTGGTGCAAATCCACTCTAATCTACCACGAGTAAACTGAAAATCGTCGGCACAATGTCGATTGGTAGATTACATAAAAACGAGCCCAATCTACGAAGTCCGGTCTCTCAGCAAGGAGCTCTTTTCATGGGAAGCCCAATATGCGATCTGTTTGCGCCATTGTATTCGAAATTACGAAGTTAATAAAATAAGATTTATGTTGAATATGTTTCGACGCTGCAAAATTCATATTTTTTATACTAGTCGTAAGTAACTTCATATTTGTTTGATGGTAACTTCATATGTAATAGTTACTGTCGAAGGAAATTTTGATGCATGCAACTTCATATGTAACTTCATATGGTAACTACATATTTGTTTGATGCATGCAGCCAGCTTGAGAGCACAAGGAAAGAAAGGCGATGGAGGTGGCACTACAATGCCTTTTAATTCCATCAGCTTGGATTGAGTGCCTGTACCTCGTATACATGGCTCCTTGTGAGATATTTGTATGGTTGGGATGGTTGGGATCCATGGATCGAAAATAACCACTTGTGAGATATTCTCAAATTTGTAGGGTTGTAAATAGTTGTGTGATATTGTGCAGGTTGCACAAAGACTCCACGAAAGCTGGATTGGAATTTCTCTGATATATTATGGGCCTTTTTTTATTATATGTTGGGCTTGACAGTGTCAAAAACTAATGTGAGGAGGTCCAATAGATACAATGAAAAAGGACCAGACAAAAGAAAATGAAAGGCCCAACAATATATCGCGCAGCCTCGCCGGCGACGAGGAGCAGGACGACGTGCTGGGCTGCGGTACGGGTACGGCTGCATGCATGCATGCAGAACAACTCCCGTGAAAATAGCTCGAAGCGGAGTATCTCCGTCGCGCGGAGCGGCATCACGGCCGTCTCCATGATCTCCGCTCAAACACGCCTCACGCTGCATCACGAATGCCCACGATGCCGTGCAGCTTCTTATTCTTTTTATTCTAAATTTTGGTTTATTTTTATTAGAGTTCATGCTCAAATCAAATTGCAAATCTATTTGAAATTTTAGTTATTTGGGATTTTACTTTGAAATTCATACAAAAATCAAATTGCAAATTTACAATCATTTTTTATTTTGAATTTCAATTACTTTTTGTTAGAATTCGTATACAAGTCCAATTGCTTTATTTTTCCAGTTGTTTTATTTGTTGTTGTTTCTTCTTTATGAACAGTTCGGTTTTGCTCAGGAGGATGCATGATCTAGCGCTACCAACATCGCCGTCCAAGCTTTCAGTTTGTTGGATTATAATTATATTACGGACTTTTCTTTTTTATTCTATGTTGGGCTTGACAGTGTCAAAACCTAATGTGAGAAGGCTCAGTAGCCACAAACCAGGGAAAAGAATATGGAAGGCCCAGCTGCAACAATAGAAATCCAATGGTCGATTAGCTAGCGCTGCAAGACTAGGGCCCTGATCGTTTCGGCTTTTTTCGGCTTCAGCTTCTAGCTTCAGTTTTTTTTTTACTATTCACTACACTATCCACTAACTCAGCTACAGTGTTTTTTCAGCCAGCTACAGTGTTTTTTCAGCCAAAAGCCAAAAGCCATCGCTATTCCGATCACCCCTAGGTAGTTGTCGATTCGATGAGCCATAAAGTTCCTACATCTCCCATCGCTGCAGAAATGCGTTCCTACCGCAGTAAACTGAAACAAGTTTGGAAACTAACAGTTAACAAATCCGCAGCATTGGGATTTTGGATCAGTAGCATATGTTCCACTGGACAAAATAAAAAATAATAGAACAATGGGTGGAAATATGAAAATGAGGAAAAAAAGACCGACTACAATATTCGGCAAAAATAATAAAAATATATTAATAGAACAGTACTGAACAAAAAAAATGAACACGAGGAAGAAACGTGCCTACTACAATGGTTCTGGAAAAAAAATACGACTGATAAATGACAAGAAAGGGTACGCTCCCATCCACGCGAACACGCATGGCACGAGACCCGTTACGATTCATGTGGGCCGTAGGTCAGGGGTTGGCCCTCTCTATTTTCTTTCAAGATTCGGATGTAGGTTGCATTGAGACTCCCATCAACTCCTTGCTTTAAGATCATGGTAGCCAATTTCAATGGTGGGATGGTTGGGATGGGCGTCGAGTGCGGGCTTTAGTGCCGCCATCTCTTCCTTGCCCTTCCCATCTCTGCATCTGTCACGATCAAGTATGACATAGACCTTCTGGAGGGAGAGCAGGTTCCCCAGGCCCAAGTCAAAATCACCGTTGCCATCATCTCTTGCCATCTGCACATGGAAAGAAAACCAAACCTTTTGAGCCCTTGGCAAAGCACCTCGTTGGAACATTATTTGCCCAGTTGGCCCACAAACTACAGAGAAGGACATCACACATGGGAACCAATCAGCACCGACGAGTAGCAAACTTTGCGTTTGGTGGGTGCTCCATATTTGGAGATAACGAAGAGCTGGCAACCTCCCAAGGAACTGTAGGTCCTCTTGCCGCACTTCCTTGACACGAATGCGTAAATTGAAGAGGTTCGACATATGCACCCAGCGTTCCCGCAAGAGATCCATGGATTCAAAATCACCATCAATAAATAGACTCTGGACATTGTGCAGGTTGCACAGAGACTCCACGAAAGCTTCCTGCAACTCTTTTGAGCTCTCATTTTCACCGAAGTAAATTTCAAGCTCCCTCAGTCTTGTCAGATTGCGCAGCTCTTTCACAATGTTTGGGCACCCCTTGGTAGATATTCGGCGCAGCACTTCCATGGATGTCAGATTCCCCATCCCATCCGGAATCCTTAAGTCATTATCAAGTAGTAGGCACATCAATCTTCTCAGCTTAACAACAGTCGATGGCAATTCCCTTAGTTTCTTGTTGACCCATGCAACCAGCACCTGCAAAAATTGCAGCTTTCCTATCTCTGCAGGGAGTTCACAGATACGTGTATATTCTAGACCCAGGTACCTTAGGTGAAATAAATTCCCAACATGCCTAAGGTTAAGAGGGCTACTTTCCCCAAGATCACATTCAAACAGATCCAATACACGTAAAACATCAAAGCACGAAAGAGACGGCATTAGATTAATATCAGGTGGAAAGATAGCAATGGACCTCACTTGTGACACGGAAACAAGAGGTGCTACCTTGCTTCTATTTTGGAGGGATATCCTGCGAACCTTGCTTTGCAAATTTGGCATGCTTTCCTTGGTACCATGCAATATAGTAACAAAGTTTTCTTCACTTGACAAGGCACAGATGAGATCAAGCACCATATCATGTACACGACAAGATATTGTGCTGCCTCTTGTATTGATTCTTGCTGGCTCGATCATGCTTCTATTTATGAGCTCATTGAAGTAACTCTCTCCAAGCTCAAACAAGCTAATTTGTTGGTTTTTACACTGGATAAAACCTTCAGCTATCCACCTCCATATCAATCGCTCTTTCTTGATATCATAATCTTCCGGAAATATACTTAGATATAATAAACAGGTCTTCAGATGAGAAGGTAGGTCGTAATAGCTAAAAGATAATATCCTTTGCATCTCCTCAACACTAGCATCTTCTGTAAGCCCACGACCAATAGAATTGAGCAGAGTATACCATTCATCCTTTGTCTGCATATTGCTAGCCAAAAGACTAGCTATAGTAATGATGGCTAACGGTACCCCACCACATTTCTTCAAGATATCTTTGGACACTTGTTCCAATTCAGGAGGACATCCATTTCTGTCCAAAAATATTCTTCGATAGAAGAGCCTTTGTGAATCATCATGAGAAAGTGGATCCATTTTATAAATGTTATCATCACTAGGAGAGCAGCATGCTTTGGAGACACTGACTTTGCGGGTTGTCGTGATTAGTCGACTGCCGAGATTGTTCCTATCAGAGAAAGCACACTTGATAACTCCCCACAGCTTTTCATCCCATATGTCATCAATTATGACAAGGTACCTACATCAATTTGTGAGAACATTAATAGACCACCTATACACATGACAAGGCTAAGATTCACGAACCAGAAAACCTGTCTAGCATATGTATCAATTGGTACTCAGTTTGGTTTTTTTGTGCCTTTTTGGTTTTTTCACTGTAACTGATTTATTTTATATTGTGGTAGCTGATAGCTTTTTTGACGTAATTAAATTTAAGGAATAGTGAATCATAAAAAAGCTAAAAAACCATAAAAAAGACAAAATTAGGAAATAGTGAACTAGAAACCAAAATACAGAAGCTGGAGCCAGGGGCGGAACTGGGCCTCGGGCTGGGTAGGCTATAGCCCGAGGCCCAGCAAAATTCCTAATACTACCCTTCTCTAAAATACCCTCAAAATTTCAGCCCCCCAAATGCTAGCCCGAGGCCTAAAAGTGCTAGCCCACAGCCCAAATGTCAGCCCACAGCCCAAATTTCAGCACAACACAAGACATCCACCAGACCAAACCCTAATCCCCATTCCCCAAATCGGAACACCCAGCCCCAGCCGCCCATCGCCCATTGCCGGTCGCCGCTTTGCTTGCGGCGCTGCGCCCGCCACGCCACTCCCACGGCTTCACCGCCGGCGCGCCGCTGCAGGCTGCGGGGACCCAAAGGCCGGACCCTCTCCTCGCCGGCTGCGCTCGGCGCGATCGAGGAGCGGATCTGCCGTCTGCGGCCTGCGGGGAGGTCGGAGCGGGGAGGAGGCGACTCTCTGCGCCTCTGCAGGGAGGAGGAGCGGCGAGCGCCGAGCGGGGAGCGGGGAGGAGGGGGAGGAGGAGCGGAGCGGGAGCCGGGAGGACCGAGCCGAGGAGGAGTGGCGGCGCCGAGGCTTAGGCCGGCCGCCGTGGGAGGAGGAGCGCCCGAGGGGGCTGAAGCGCTGAAGCATGAAGGAGTGAAGCTGTGAAGGCAGGGGACCGAGTGAAGGGCGAAGGCAAAGCCGAAGAAGCCAAGAAGTGGAGTCAGCGGGTGGGTGCGGTCGGTGGGATTTTTTGAAGAACGCCCGAGGGCCGGCGGAGGTATAAGATTTTAGGTATATATTTTTATAAGTATGTGGTGATGAATGTTATATAATATTATATATTTAATGTTATATGTGGTAAATAAATATGAATGAGATTTGCTATTTAATGTTATATATATTTGTATAATGTGGTGAATGTTATATAATGTGGTGCTAATTTTTTTATGTTTTAATGTTTTAAAATGTTATATATTTAATGTTATGCATATGCTATTTAGGAACTAACTAAAAAGATTTAAGGATACAAATTACAAAATGAAGAGGAGCAAGACATTGTCATCGTATTTTCCAACACAAGAAACACAGTCAAACCAATCTCGAGCGAAACATTAGGGATCACTAGTAACACTGGGCAAAACATTCAGCTTAATCCAGATGATATTGTTGCCGATCCTGGGCTTCGAAAATCGATAGAGGAGTTGGATGTAAATATTAGAGATGCCGCTAGAAGAGAGTATTTGCAATTGGGACCATGCCAACCAATTGGATATAAATTTCCATGGAGGGAACAGGGAAGTCAAAAGAGGAGATTTCAAGAATCATGGTTCAAGAAACATGATTGGTTGGAATATAGCATTGCTAAAGATGCAGCTTTTTGTTTTTATTGTTATCTCTTTAAGCAACAAAGAGCTGAAAACTATGGTGTTGATGCTTTCACAAAAATAGGATTTAGTTATTGGAAGAATGGAACTCAATCCTTTAATGAACATGTTGGTAAAGTCAATAGTGCTCATAACAAAGCAAGAAAACATTGCGATGCTTTCAAAAATTAGAGGCAAGATGTGGGTTATGTGATGACTGTTGCCACCAAGAAGGATGAGGAAGAATATAGAGCCCGTGTTACTATTATGTTAGCCATTTCAAAATTTCTGCTATTACAAGCCCTTGCTTTTCGTGGACATGATGAATCATCTAGCTCGAACAATAGGGGAAACTTCCTAGAAATGCTGAAATGGTATAAAGAGAGGGATGAGAAAGCTGCAAAATTGCTTGACAATTCTCCTGGAAACAATTTAATGACATCACCATATATACAAAAACAATTGTGTAAAGCATGTGCAGAAGAGACCACCAAAGCCATTATTAATGATATTGGGGATGCATTTTTCACCGTACTTGTTGATGAGGCTCGAGATGCATCTATCAAGGAGCAAATGGCTGTGGTTTTGAGGTTAGTAGCTACATCTTACGCTCTTTCTATAATTGATAGTTTGAATATGTTTAAAGTATATTAACAATGATTTCTTGTCCTATGCAGGTATGTCAATAATAAAGGGCAGGTAATAGAGAGATTTCTTGGGGTTCAGCATGTTTCTGATACGACATCATCTTCATTAAAGACAGCTTTGGATGGTATGTTTTGCAAACATGGTTTATCTATCTCTAGATTGCGGGGACAGGGTTATGATGGAGCTTCAAACATGAGAGGACAATTCCATGGATTGCAAAGACGCATATTGGATGAAAATCCATATGCTTTTTATATACATTGCTTTGCACATCAGTTGCAATTAGTGGTTGTTTCTGTGGCTAAGTGTTGTTCTTCTGTCTTGGATTTCTTTAACTACATCACCTTGATTGTCAATACTATTAATGCTTCTTGTAACAGAAGAGATCACTTGGCACAAGATCACCACGATAAAATTGTGAATAAATTAGAGAATGGTGAAATTTTCTCAGGAAGAGGGAAAAACCAACAAACTAATCTTGCAAGGCCTGGTGATACTCGTTGGGGTTCACATCATAAAACATTATGTCGTCTTCTCTTCATGTGGGATTCAGTCCTAGAGGTATTAGAGAATTTGAGTGATGATGCCACTAATGCTACACAGAAAACCACAGCTTCGGGTTTGTTGGAAAAGATGGAGAGTTTTGAATTTATACTTATATTGCATCTTATGATCAGAATATTGGGCAAGTCTAATGATCTTTCACAATGCTTGCAAAAGAAAGATCAAAATATTATCCGTGCTGTAGGCTTGATTGAGACCACATTGCAGACAATTGAGGAAGTAAGAAATCATGATTGGGATGAGCTTTTTGAGGAATCAAAGGCCTTTTGTCTCCAACATAATATCAATGTGCCGAATATGTCTGATAAAATACCGATTAGAGGTCGTTCAAGGGGTCGTGGTGGTCAAATGGTAACTTACTATGAGCATTTCCATCATGAAATATTCATTGTGGTGCATGATCAAATTATTGTTGAGTTGAATAATCGCTGCAGAAAGATCTACTAAGTTATTAAGGTGCATTGCTTGTCTTGATCCAAAAAATATCTTTCGCCAACTTCGATGAGGACAAATTAATTGAACTTGCTGGAATGTATGTTCGACTTCTCTCAATATGACTGTGTAGTCCTTAAGGACCAACTTCACACATTTGTTGTTGATGCAAGACGTGATCTATCTTTTACAAATTGTACCGATATTGCAAATCTTGCTGTGAAGATGGTTGAGACTGACAGACATACAGTTTTTCCATTGGTATATCATCTCATTGAATTGGCCTTGATTTTACCAAGAGTAACAAAGAATCAGAAAGTGCCTTCTCAGCTATGAACATCATTAAAACTGATTTACGAAACAAGATGAACGATGAGTGGATGAATCATAGCATGGTATGCTATATTGAGCGAGATGTGTTTGCAAGTATTAAAGATGAGAAGATTTTAGAGCGTTTTCAAGGGATGAGGTCACGCAAGAAACAACTTTTTCGTGCAAGTGGTTAGTTAGTTCATTTTAAATGTAATATTCATGCTCTTTAAATTTATCTTTATTTTATTTTATATATTGTCTTTGTAGGTTCTGGTTCTTGTCCTACTATTGATGAGGAAATGGTGGACTAGCCGCTACATTCTCTATTTAGGATTTGAGGTACTTGATGTATCTTTCTTACGCTACATTATGTATGATTTCATATGCTTTTTTATTGTGATTTGTGTTGAAAACTTGAACTGTTTAAGTATTGAGCGTTAAGCAAAATTTTTATATCAATAATATATTTATGGTATGCTAGATTATTACTTGGTTCAAATTTAGCCCGGGGCATGCTCCAATCCTGGTTCCGCCACTGGCTGGAGCCAAAACAAGCGGTAAAAACAAGCTAGAAGCATGCATGCCTAACTCAAGAATCCGAAACAATTAGTGATTTACGATGCACGGGGAAATAAACAGACGTGCGAATTGCGGGAATGACATCATGCAGCAGTACGTCCAGTTACAAAACTTTTAATATCACTACGGTGAGTGCACCAAGCTCATGAGCTACATGCTCCCTGATTTTAGAATTTATGTACAGGTCTTCATCCACGTGGAGATATCTAGTGCAAAAGCAAGTGCAAAAACTTTTGCTTTGGTCATCAAACCAACATAAAGAAATCTGGAAAAAAAATTCTTGGTGTAGCCTATGGTGTGTTGTGTCGCCCTTTAAAATTTGAACTTCAAAATCCAAATCTAGTGCAAAAGCACAATGTGATGCACAAGTGCAAAGAATTATTGTAGCTATATATGGGTTGAATATTGGCACAACATATATGGCTCATAGATGTATAATTGATATAAAATACGAAGTACTTAAGTCGGCGATGGTGACACAAAGGAAGTATTAAGCCTTCAACAGAATAATATAATTTATATATTATTGCACAACTACTGCAGCTAAAGAAAGCGCTTCTGTCACTAGTTAACTAACTTATTGACACTATCTAACTAGAGAAACTTTCAACTAGAAAATTCAATTTTAAAATTTAAACTTTCAATACTAATTTGTACCTTTCAATACTACATAGCAATCACAAAAAAAAAACACTCATCAACAGTGACTATGGTTGGATGGGTGATGCGTACCTCTTGTTCTCAAGGGATTTACGGAGTTTGTCGATGAGCTGCCTTTCATCCAAAATCATCAGATTGGAATCCGTGCAATTTAGCTCAAGGAGGATGTCCCTGAAAACTTTCTTCACGTCAGGATTCCGACCGACGGAAACAAAAGCCCAATAATCGAAATCTCCTTTAATCTTGTCGCACACTGCTCTGACAAGAGTGGTCTTGCCCAATCCTCCAAATCCGACAACGGAGACTATCTTGAGTTTCTTCTTGGACACATCGTCCCCCTCGAACAGCATCTCAATGAGCTCTTGATCCCTTTTCCCATAGATGCCAACGAGCTCTGTCGCTTCCCTGTACAGTGCCTGGAGGCGTGGATCGATAGGCGTCGAGGCTGCCGGTACTGATGGCGGGTACCTGCCATGCCTATTAGCCACCTCTTGGAGTCGCTTGTTGATGTCTTGGATCACATCGGCGATCTGATGGCGGGCCTTGCTTTCGCTGAACCAGTTGCCCATCTTCTCCATGAGCTTTTTGAGCCAGTGCGTGTTGGGGGTGGCCTCACGGCCATCCTCCACGCGCACCAGGAAGGTGTCGACGATGTCCTCCATGTCATACGACAGCTCCCTGACGTCGCGTGCCCAGAGCTTGACCAGCTCGTCGAGCTGCTCCCGTGGCACCTCCCCCACCTTGCGGAGAGCGGCGTGCATGATCTCAAGCTCTCCTGAGAGAGACTGGACTTGCTCTCTCACGCCTCTCTGCAGCTTGTACTCCTCCTTAAGCAGCTCGCTGTACTCCTCCTTGAGTAGCTCGCCGAACTTGTCGAGGAGGCTGCCCATGGCCCCCGTCGCAAACTCCATGCTCTCGGTTGAGTCCTAGTGGTGTTGGTAGTAGTGCTTGCTGGCTGGGGTGGGGGTCGCGAGGGCAGCTTATTAATTGCTAGCTTGGCAATCATGTTGACGATATTGCCCTCATATGCTTGCTCTCCTACGCGTGAAGTAACAGCTATCACGGGCACAAAAAGCAGAATAAGGAGCAAACAAGCTGACAACTTCGAGGTGGCTTCTCGACAAGCCACTGAAATTGGGACGTGGAGTATTGTTCTTCAGGGATTAGGGGTATTCGAAATGGTGTTTTACTATAGCTAATTTATGAATTTTTTTACTATAGCTAATTTATTTTTTATTGTAATTGAGTTAGCTTATTTGGTATAATTAACTTTAAAAAATTTAAAAATAGAAAAAAAACATATAGCCCATCATGGACAGTGCAAAAGAATACGAGAAAAAAAGTAAAAAAGCCTAAAAATCTAAAAAAATTAGAAAAATATGAAATTACTAAATAGTGAAAAAAAGCAGAAACTGACTTTAAACCAAAATGAGCAGGGCCTTAACTAACAACAGAGATCGAGATTAGGAAGCAACATATGTCCTCATCTGCAAGACGCTATCGTGGTGTTCCTAAATCTTAATTTTGAGAGCTGTTTCCTAAATCAAAATTAGGAAGCAACATATGACTTTAGGCTGTTTCCCACTAACAATAATTTTCCATAGGCTGTTTCCAACTGCTATATCTTGGAAGTTGGAAAGTGACTTGGTTTGAATAACACCAAGATGACCTGGTTATTCACAAGTTGGTCTAGAAAAACAAAGACTCGAGAGGTTATTTGAGTCAGTCACGGCAAGGGAAGATCGTATTTTGTGCTGATAATTGACCCTCGTCTGAAAGAGTATTGCCTAAATTGTTGTCCTGTTCTAAAATACTATCATTGGCTTCAAATTGATGATAGGAAATATGAGTTTTTGTTATATATTTATTATACTAAAATATAATTATATTTATTATATAATATCTATGTATAATTAATCTGTACCGCTGTAATCTGGTTCTACCAAAATAACGGTGTAGATTATTTCCTTTTTATCGATTAATGTGAGAATTTATGGGATGTTATGTACATACCTCCCAGTATGAAAGATGATTGTAATTGTATTGCTTACTTCCTTGCCATCTCTAGGCTGTTGAATGTTTGCACTAGAGGCCAACTGGCAAGAACTCCTACACAGTATTACTTACTCTTAGGATTAGATTGATCAATCAATCAAATTTTCAAAAGATTTATCTGTGTGAAGATCCAATCAGGCTCTAAATTCTTGCAATCTTCATGTGCTTCTGAAAGATGAACCTGGTCCCAGAGAGTTACTTGGTTCTGCTGGTTCCCTCAATATGTGCTGAAGTACTGCTATTTGATTCTCTGCTCATCACACCACCAATTATGTCTTCTTGGCTTCGATGCAGTTTCCTTCCCGTCACATTCTACGTTTGTACTATTTAATTTCCCGTAGGCTGTTTCAAATTGCTATATCTTGGAGAGTGACTTGGCTTGAATAACACCAAGATGACCTGGTTATTCACAAGTCGGTCTAGAAATTGTAATTTCCGGTAGTTGATGTGTCGCCGCTCGCAGCCACACGTAATTCCAACAATATAATTGCCGGATTAGTTTGTTACAATGAAAAGCTGCCAGTGTGCTAACTCATTTGGCAGTTCTTAGCCCTGCTGCTAATCCGTAGTTAAGCAGCTATCATTTAAAATTGAATCTGGTAGATCAGAAACAAATACTGTAGGGAGTGGCAGAAATAATTTTCAAATAGGAGTTTCGTGACGATCTACTCACTATGTAATTAGTAATATTACAAATCGTCATTCATCCGTAGCATGCAAGACCATTTCAATTGTTGGATTTTCCGTATGTGCAGTCCTTGATCTGTTGAGTCTTGACGGTAGAGAATGACGAATTCCTTAGGCATGCAGCGCTAAGAATTCGAATGCTTGGATTGATGAACACTAGTCTGGCAGACAAATTTGGGCAAGTCTCTTGTTAAATGGTTCATGTCTACCCTATTCGGATGCACGGACGATCGTTGTGCGTGACGTGCAGCTCCTGGCCTGTTTGTTTATCTGATAACCGCGCAGTTACGTGGCTAGATATTATAATACAGTTGACTTTAATATACAACTCTACTTTATATAATTAAAATATAATTATATACCATTACATTCCAGTCGAGCACTACACACGGATGCAAAGACCAACTCTTTTGAGTCATCGATCGTTGCTTCCTTTCAATTTGTTTGCGTCCGAAAGACATCTAAGTCTTCGCCGTATCCATCAGTCTGACTCAGTCCATCGAGGGAGATAAATATGTCCTCGCTTAAGTCTTCGCCGCATCCATCAGTCTGACTCAGTCCGTCGAGGGAGATAAATATGTCCTCGCTTAAGTCTTCGCCGTATCCATCAGTCTGACTCAGTCCGTCGAGGGAGATAAATGTGTCCTCGCTTAAGTCTTCGCCGTATCCATCAGTCTGACTCAGTCCGTCGAGGGAGATAAATGTGTCCTCGCTTAAGTCTTCGCCGTATCCATCAGTTTGACTCAGTCCGTCGAGCGAGATAAATATGTCCTCGCTTAAGTCTTCGCCGTATCCATCAGTCTGACTCAGTCCGTCGAGGGAGATAAATATGTCCTCGCTAAAAGGGAGATAATATGAAAAGAGACGTAATAATAATAGTATAGTCCAAGTACAAGTTGAGCTCGAGTCTACTCAAACTTAGATACAGACTCAGACCTCAACTCGAACTTCTACCGATTTCGAATCTAGAAGATCAGACTTACTTGAGCTCGACTAGTTGACAGCTCTACCATCGGCTTCTCACGCTGGGCAACGACATCTTTTACCGATCGCCGTGCCATCATCTTTTTCTGCGCTTCGCTCCCTCCAACTGATTGTTCACCCAAGCGAGCGATTATCTGGTTGCAGTTCTTGTCGACAATCCTACAGTGGTCACCCCAAACTGTAGTATTGCCAGATTCTGAAAACTTAGAAACTAGCTTGCCAGATTCTGAAACTTAATAATTTCAACCTTACTCTTATCTATTGAAGTTATCATGCTCCTATAAGAATTTGCTCCAAATAGACTATGCCCTTTTCTTTTTTTTCTTCCCATCTTTTAATAATACTATTTTCATATAATTAATCTAAATATGATTCGGAGGCTGTTTTTTTCGTTCCTTATTTTCTTTCCGTTGCTTTTTGTTTGATTGTTTCTTTCCTTCCTTCCCGACCGTGCGATTTGTAGCTAACCTTTTTCCACTTGTACGGAAGTATTTATACTATAAATAGTTCTAGCAATTGTCAAGGACTCTTCGTTGCATAAACCCGCTCCAAACAATTTCTGTGTTTGGCTTTTGGAACATGCTGTTTTTTTTAAATTTTGTCTTTTTTTCTTATTTGTTTATATTGTCCTTGATGATATAACTATTTTTATCTTTTTTAATTTAGTTACTTATAGAAAACTAACGATCACTACAGTGCATTTTCAGCTGTCACGGTGTAATTTAAGCTAAAAACCCACTGCTAGAAGTCATTTGGAGTACTACCAAAATTTTCACGGGGCATCGAAGCATCCATGGCCATAATTATGGTCCACGAACTAAGGCAAGATGTTTTTCTTTTTTCCCAAAACTAGCAAGGTGATCTGCGTATTTACGTAGTTAGATTTATTTTAAAATTTCTAGTATTAAATTATATAATTTGATGTTTGATAATATATTTACGTATCTTATAGACTACTTAGAATTTTAAGGTATCATAAACATTAAAAATAGCAATAGAAGTTTGAAAAAAAAACACAACTTCAAGAACGTAATTCAAGTATGAGGACATGCCTTCTAGGTGGCTTCTCCCTGCTGGAAATGTGAAAGCCCTCCTCAGCTGCACCGCACGTTGGATCTAAAAAGACGTGATGATGTCCGATCTAAAGAGAAGTGTGCTCCTCCATGAGATTTGTCAGATCTAAAAAAAAGATTCCTCGATAATGCCACTGAAAGGTCACCTGTCGGCAATCGAAAGGTCACCGTCCTAGCTAGGAACCACCGTTTAGTGTAATGGAGACCCCGAGCACGCCTGTGTGGCTCAGCTCGATAGAGCTTATGGTTAGAATTTGATTTTTGTTCCTACAGCACGTAATTTTAAATGCTATACTTTTTTAAATACATAGTTTATAAATAAATTATAGTAGATATTATACCAAATATAGTTATACTAGCTAAAATCGTATATAATTATTTCTCTCTGCATACTGTCTCACGCAAACAGTTAGAATTCAAAAATCATAAGTAACAAACTATAACACAAAATAACACATAGGACAAGATATGATCTTTAATAAGTAACTTTGATTGTCAATTTTTATGATAATATATTAGTAAAAAAGTATAAAAATATTATATTTCGAAAGTACTCGTCATAACAATTTTAATAATACCTGAAAAAACCGTAACATTCCAATCTCTGCTGGGAGATGTGTATCTACTAGACCCAGGTATCTCAGGTAAAATAAATTCCCAACATGTACAAGGTGGTGTTCGGAATAGCGTTAGCTTATGGTTTATGAGCTCATTAAAGTAATTCTTTTTGAGCTTATAGGATCATCGATGGCAATCAGAAATGTGAATAATTACAATCTTTAGTAAACTCTTTTTTCACAATCTGCTAATCACTACAAGCACACAAAAAAACTCTCTAGAGTGCTATAGCACATATCAAATTATATTGTATAATTAACTGAACAATCAACTCACTGCATGCAATGTCATATATATGACACACAGTTCAACTACAATATAAAAATCAAGTACATGCATCAATGATCTATTCGTACTAGGCACAAGTCTCAAGTATGCATGCAATGATTAGGCTCATACCATGGCTATGTATGCATGGTCCGATGGATGTGAGAAACAAGAACATAAAGGCAAGCCCAATTTAGTTTGCGTTTCTGTTTTTTTCACTATTTATTAATTTTAATTTTTTTAATAATTTTTTATTTCAAAGATTTTTTGTTTTTTAGTATTTCTTTATATTATTTATGGTGGATTAACATATTTTTTTTATTTTTTTTAAATTTAATTATACCTAATAAATCAATTTAACTACAATAAAAAACTATAAGTCAATATCTTTCTGAACACCCTTAATGTTTAGCATCTACTTCTCTCTGTAAGCTAGGACCTGCTACATATTAAAATACAATAATAAACTCTCGTTCACCTTCTCGCCCTTTTCTCTGATTCTCTTCACTCTCTCTGCTGTCTTGGAACTGGCTCCACTAATTTTTTTCTTAGCACCATATGTAGCAAGGTTGGAGCCTATGGACCCTCTCCGCCTTAGCCATTGCTTTTACCTAGTACACATATGTCAGGGCATCTGTAGTGTATAAGGTCTCAATGGATTTTAAGGTGGACCCCACCTAATTCTTAAGGTCCCCTCTGTTATGTTTAAGACCACCACTGGGCTCTAAGGAAGGGTCCCACTTAGGAGAGAGAAGTACAGAATACACAAGAAAAATTATATTTTAATGCTTATGGCCAGGTCTTTAGCTTGAGGGCTGGTCTTAAGTCTTTTTTGCTTATGACCTTTTTAAGATCAACCCTGTAATATATAAGGTTGACCTTAAGGTGACTTAAGACCCCCTTTTTCATACACTATGGATGCCCTTATAGGAGAGTTTCTAATTAATGTAGTATACACAAGGTAGCTACAGATTAGATGATAATACAATGAGAGACATAAACTATGTGAATATAGAACTGTTTATCTTTTCGTAAGAAGCTTAGGATGGGTTTTTTTAATTGTGGCTTATGGTCATTAGTTTTTGTTCTAACTCAAGCGCTTGTATTAACGAACTGAATATCAATAAATTACTTTAAAAAGACTATTCTGATAAATCGTTTCAAATAAAGAAATTATCTTATTTATTTATTTAAAAAATTATAAGTTATAAATCAAAAACTAAAATAAACTGCCCTAACCAGTCATGGGACCAAGTGGAAGCTGAGAGACAGTAGCTGGAAATATGAAAGCAGTAGGCCCAGCAGTTATTAAAAACAATTTACTGTGATAGTGCTAAAGTACGACACGAGGGCCACAATCCATGGACAGGAAGAAGGACCCCTCAAACAGCACTAGCTACATGTCCCGGTCTACACGTCGTGTATCACGTTCAATGGATGCCATGGCCCTTTACCTCTTTTACTTAAGCTCTGATCGTTTCGATTTTTTTTTAGCTTTAGCTTTTAGCTTCAGTTTTTTTTCACTATTCACTACACTATCCACTAACTCAGCTACAATGTTTTTTCAGCCAGCTACAGTGTTTTTTCAGCCAAAAGCCAAAAGCCATCGCTATTCCGATCACCCCCTTATTGACTTGATGTCCATGTCTTAGTCCGCTTTTTTTGTTCGCATGCCAAAGACCGACTCTTCCGAGTCGTCGTTGCTTGTTTTCCATTTGCTTCCGTTCGAAAGACTTCCAAGTCATCGGCGTATCCGTCAGTATCAAACTCAGTCCGTGGAGGGAGATAAAAATGTCCTCGCAAAAAAGGGACATAATATGAAAAGGGACGCAATAGTAATTAAACGAAAATCAGCAAATTAAAAGAAAGAGTTTATGTCAAGTACAATCTAAATTAACTAAAATTTAGAATAAAAATAAAATAAAATCGACAATTTGATTTTGATATGAATTTCAAAGTAAACCCTAAAAAATCAAAAATAATAATTAAAATATATTGTTTTTTTAACGAATTTCAGCCTAAAACTAAAAATAAATACATGGCAAGTACAATATAAAAACATACAAATTTGAATAAAAATTAAAGAATGATTAGATATTTGATTTGTAAATGAATTTGAAACCTATCTATCTATTATATATTAGAAGTCGATGATGTCTTTTATAATTATTAAGAAAAAAAGAAATGTCCTAAAAATTCTCAAAAAAAGGAGAAAAACATCCATCTCTTGATTCAATGGATCCTTATTATGGCCAGTAAACGATTACCATTGGATGTCTTAATAAAATAAAGAATCTTATAAGACAAGACTACCCATTATAAATTATTTAGAACCAAATAAACAAAAAATCCCAGATAGTCCGCACTAAAAGCTCCTACCTAGCACCGCCCCCAATGGGTAATTTTCATGTGTCTTAATCTGCTGCTTAATTTTTCTTTTTGTTCGGATGCAGAGACCGACTCTTTTGAGTCATCGTTGCTTCCTTTCGATTTGTTTGCATCCGAAAGACATCAAAGTCTTCGCCGTATCCATCAGGCTGACTCAGTCCGTCGAGGGAGATAAATATGTCCTCGCTAAAAGGGAGATAATAAGAAAAGTGACGCAATAATAATAGTACAGTCCAAATACAAACCGAGCTCGAGCCCACTCGAGCTTGATCAAGCCAAACTTGAGTTCAGACCCAGACTCGACCCCAACTAGAGATTGGCTCCAGTCCGACTCAAGCGTCTACCGGGACAAGTTTACAACCGTACCGTCGGCTTCTTACGCTGGGCAACGACATCTTTTACCGATCGCCGTGCCATCATCTTTTTCTGCGCTTCGCTCCCTCCAACCGATTGTTCACCCAATCGAGCGATTATCTGGCCGCAGTTCTTGTCGACAATCCTACAGTGGCCTTCGATGAAGCATCGTCTTGGTGGCCTTCGATAAAAGGAAACTGCCCTCTCCCGCTCAATAACACAGCGTGTTCTACTTTTGGAAGACCTTGCGTTATGTCACTAGATCTCGATTTTTCATATATAAACGTAACTAACCTATCTCCTGCTTCTATTCATCCATAATATCTTTCGTTCTGTTCAAGATTAAGGTCCTCGCGACTATGGCAGGGAGCCGATCATTCTCCTGCCAGATTTCCTTGGACCAAGATTAGTTTTTTTGCTAAATGTTACGGCCTAAATACTGAACTATTGACCCTACTTGTTCGGATGAGTGTTCACCCCAAAGTGATCCCGGACTGCATGCATACATCCGTAAGTAACTTAGTGCAACATGGCAAATTTCATTGAGAGGAATCAGCAAAGAACAGAAATCTTCTCCGGGTGATCAAGTTCCTTTCAGCTTCGGTCTGGGCCACGTCTCTGCTTTCTTAGGAAGAATTCAAGAAAGTCCATTACTGAGAAGTGGTGATCTCATCTTATCTTGCTTGCTGGGAGAGAGGAAGCTCCCAGACCACCTTTTCAAGCCAGATAGCGAGCGATCACTCAGCAATGATACCGCCCATCTTTCTTGGTTCGGAATCCAATCCAGTTGAAAACAAACTGGATTGCCCCATGGAAAAGTCAGATGAAAGGCAAGGAGTGTAAACCACGTACGAGCGAGCGCAGAAAGCGAAATGTTTTGCAGCGAGTCAAGCGTAATACGATCAAAAGGCAAGATTGCTTTTTTTTTTCAGTAGAGTAATACGAAATACGAAATGTTTTCCAGTAGAGTATTCTTGCAATAGGACTTGCATACTGCACCTATCTATCTTATAAGATACAGGTTGTCTTCTAGCAAACCCTTGTTCGGTTTTAAGACCAACAGCCGATAGGAAAGAATTTTAGAAATATATCAGTTCACCCAACTTTGTGTTTGTTCAGCCCTTGTTCGACCTTGTTCGGCTGAAGAATTTTTGTTTCCCCGCCCCTCCCTTTAGGCAATCGAAAGGTCACCGGCCTTCATAATTTACGCACGCAAAAAAAGAAAAAAAAAGATTCCTCAACAAGCCACTGAAATTGGGACGTAGAGTATTGTTCTTCAGGAATTAGGGGGCGTTTGTAATAACTTTATCTATTTTTTTTACTGTAGCTGGTTTATTTTTTACTATAGTTAAGTTAACTTATTTGGTATAATTAAATTTAAAAAATTTAAGAATAGAAAAAACATGTTAGGCCATCACAGATAATGCAAAAGAATACGAAAAAAAGAAAAGGAAAAAAACCCCAAAAATCTAAAAAAAACTTGAAAAAGACAAAATTACTGAATAGTGAAAAAAACAGAAGCCAAAAACAAAATCTGACTTTAAATCAAAATGAGCGGGACCTAAGGCTCGTCGTCACCAACAGAGACCCTGAGCACGATTGTGTGGCTCAGCTCAATAGTGCTTATACGTAGGATTTGATTTTTGTTTCTATAGTATGTAATTTTAAAGGGTATATTTTTTAATACGGAGTTTATAGATAGATTATAATAGATACTATATCGAGTACAGTTATACTGGTTAAAATCGTATAAGACTATTTCTCTCTGCATACTATCTTCTTGCAAACTGAAAACACTCCTTTCTTCTTCTTCTTTCTCATTTCACCATCTTGATTTAGAATAGTGGATAGGGAATGATGCATGTATCGTGTCCCCAGTAGTGTCTTAGTCTGCTTTTTTTTTGTTTGCATGCCAAAGACTGACTCTTTCGAGTCGTCGCTGCTTCTTTTCTGTTTGCTTTCGTTCGAAAGACTTCCAAGTCATCGACGTATCCATCAGTTTCAAACTCAGTCCATCGAGGGAGATAAATATGTCCTCGCAAAAAAGGGACATAATATTAAAAGGGATGCAATAGTAATTAAACGAAAATCGGCAAATTAAAAGAAAGAGTTTATATCAAATACAATCTAAATTAACTAAAATTTAGAATAAAAATAAAATAAAATCGACAATTTAATTTTGATTTGAATTTCAAAGTAAACCCTAAAAAATCAAAAATAATAATTAAAATATATTGTTTTTTAACGAATTCTAGCCTAAAACTAAAAATAAATACATGGCAAGCACAATATATAAAACATACAAATTTGAATAAAAATTAAAGAATGATTAGATATTTGATTTGTAAATGAATTGGAAACCTATCTATCTATTATATATTAAAAGTCGATGATGTCTTTTATAATTATTAAGAAAAAGAGAAATGTCCTAAAAATTCTCAAAAAAAGGAGAAAAACATCCATCTCTTGATTCAATGGATCCTTATTATGGCCAGTAAATGATTACCATTGGATGTCTTAATAAAATAAAGAATCTTATAAGACAAGACTACCCATTATAAATTATCTAGAACTGAATAAACAAAAAATCCCAGATAGTCCGCACTAAAAGCTCCCACCCAGCACCGCCCCCAATGGGTAATTTTCATGTGTCTTAGTCTGCTGCTTAATTTTTCTTTTTGTTTGGATGCAAAGACCGACTCTTTTGAGTCATCGTTGCTTCCTTTCCATTTGTTTGCATCCGAGAGACATCTAAGTCTTCGCCGTATCCATCGGTCTGACTCAGTCATCGAGGGAGATAAATATGTCCTCGCTAAAAGGGAGATAACATAAAAAGAGATGCAATAATAATAGTACAATCCAAGTACAAGTCGAGCTCAAGCCTACTCGAGTTTAGATTGAACCGAACTTGAGCTTAAGTCCAGACTCAACCCTAACTCGAGCTCGGCTCAAGCTCGACTCGAGTTTCTACCGAGCTCGAGTCTAGAAGACCAGATTCGTTCGAGCTCAGCTCGTTCACAGCTCTACCGTTGGCTTCCTACGCTGGACAACGACATCTTTTACCGATCGCCGTGCCATCATCTTTTTCTGCGCTTCGCTCCCTCCAACATATTGTTCACCCAAGGGAGCGATTATCTGGTTGCAGTTCTTGTCGACAATCCTACAGTGGCCTTCGATATATACATACTCGATGTCCTCTTACTCCTCTGCTTCTATACATCTGTGTTTCTATTCATACGGATACATGCATGTATATACACATGCATGATATATACATACTCGATGTCCTCTTCTACCACGTCGATTGCTCCTTTTCTTCCATGTTGGACAACTCAATGCTGTGACTTCCTCACTAACTATGACGACTTCTTATCTTCATTGATGCTAGCATGTGTGTTTTAGTCGTTGTTTAATGATATAGAGAAGCGATGGCATGCTCCTAACTACCCAATGATCCTATATCATCCATAGCTTGTTTTCATTATGAAGCTTCATCTTCTCTCTGTCAAGGCTTCCGCATCATCAAGCTCTTTTCATCACTACATCTTCAAAGTGCGTAGTAATCTCTACACGTACAGCATCTGCAAGATATTCCTGTGCATAGAAAGTTGTCATGGGGAAGTAATTTTCATCACTGTCCTATTACCACTTCACTGTAGAGCCAATAATTAGGTACCTGTGTTACTATTACAACCACTCGTACTGCCTAGTAGTAAATCCATTGTCGTTGCCGTGAAATTCACCGCACATCAAAAAATTAGTTTAAGAGGGCTAATCTGACTGGATCACTTGGTGACATTTTACTAAAGCAAAGACAGAAGATCCAAGCCAGAGAAGAAAATTAATTGCAATTCCTACGTCGACGCCGCTCTCCTCAAATCAAGTAGGCTTAGGTCAGATACAACAGAGAGACAGGTATTGTTTTTATTATGTTAACACAGTAAAATCATTTGACGTGGACTGTAATTAAGGAAGAGAGAGACACAAGCCGTCCTTTCGCGAAGAGACGGCCTGCTCTCGTGCTCCTAGGCAAAAAGACGGCGTTGCGAGCGTTGTACGAACTGTCTTTTTTACAAGCTGTCTTTTTTGTTGTCTTTTTTGATGAGGTTGCAGACAACTAAATAGACAGCCCATTATACAAGCTATCTTTTTTATTGTCTATGTGTGATATATATGTATATACAGACAGCAATCACCTGAACTGTTGTATATGCCCTTAGGGCCAAGTGATCTTTATTGCTATACGCATATGCTGAATGAAAACTGCTATGTTTCTCATGTCACTGGATTGATGAGTGTTTAATTACCACCAGAAACTATCAGCCAGTAGCAGCCTTTGCATACAGTCTGACGCTCGGCTACACTGCGTACACAGGCTCATCACCGACCCAATCATCCAGCAGACACCCTCCTATATGCTATATAGTGATTTTTATTTGGAGTTAAAATCAAATTGTTACTTTCCTTTTATTTTTCATTCCAAAATTATGTTATTTTTGCTGTCATTTTTTGTTTAATTTCAATTTTTAGTTTTAGATTAGAATTCGGATACAAATCCAACTACTAATTTTTACTCTGAATTTAGGTACGTATAGGTTTTAATTTGGAGTTCATATGAAAAATCATATTTTTAATTTCATTTTATTTTTAATTCTGAATTTCTGTTAATTTTTGTTGTTATTTTTTATCTCAGTTTTAGGTTAGAATTCGAGTATGCTTCCTCAGAAATTAATCTCACCCTCGTAAAAACAATGGACTGTATAACATTAGTGTAGGATCGATACACACTAAGATAGGCAATCAGAGGGGGGGTGAATGATTGCAGAAGCTAAAAAATAAAATTTAAGATTCCCCCTAAAAAACAAAACCTATTTAAGCCGCGTTTAGAAAGCCGGACAGAACACTGTAATCTCAATAAAACTGATCTCAATAAAAAACCATAACTCCGATTTACCTCAAACTTTTTCGGAATAAACTAGAGAAGGTTATTGCACTAACCCAACTGGAATCACGTCAAACGGATGTCTAGAACTCGAGATATAAAATAAACAAACTTGCTGATGTAGGTAATAACGAGAATTGATTAAATCCTAATTAAGCGATTAAATAAAATCTGTAACAATTTGTATGTATACAGTAGCAGCAAACACCCCTTTTCTAGTGGCCTCCACGTGAACTGCTACTACTCGCTAAAAGCTTGTTTTATGGTTCATGTCCAGATGCTAGTACTACTAAAAAGCAAAACATATGGCCATGCATACTAGCGTAGCAAAGCTTAGAAAGCAACTATTTTCAATCTTCCCAAAAAGTAAATTTTGCATGCATGCAACACTCAACGTGATTAGCCTCAAGCCTAATCACCTTTCTCTTAATTAGAAGTCATGTATGCCATGCATGTAAGATCTCCTAACATATGTATGTAACGGCCACCCAAACTAGCAAAAGACAAACTTAATTAGCATTCATTTAATCTCACACCTAATCACCTCTATCCATCCCTCAGTCAAAGCACATGAACTATATGAAACTTTCGGTCACAGCAATATATATCAATCTCCAACTACTTCATCTAGTAGCAGCCAAGCCCAAACACATGGACAAGAAAATGACAGGTAGCTATCAAACGAAACAAACAAAACTGACCTCCGTTGACCAATTCAAGTCTCTGACAAAACGTCTGCCAGATGCAAAAAAGTCACGTCTTGCTCTGGATGAAGAAACAAAAAAAACGCCACGCATGCGAGAGACCTCCAGATCCACATCGCGCCGCTCCTTTTCTCCTTCGTGAATGTCCGCCGCGCCTACAAAACCTCCGCTGCTCCTCTTTGTGATAAAAGGTGCCGCCTGCTTCTTTTTGTTCCGCTCGAAAAACCACAGCCGCTCACAGCCCTTTTATTAATCTCAAAAATCTCTTCGCTATCTGTTTCGTTTCCAAAGTACGCCTGCAAATCTCTGATCTTTTTGCGATAGATCACGGCAAGCCGAGAGAAACAAATCGGCCGCAGCGTAGAACAAGCCGCCGGCTCTTTCTTTTTATTTCCAAAAAGGCACGACCAAAAGCAACAAAGCCGCTGCCAGTTCTCTTACATTATATAGACGTCCCTCCGTTCCCGTATACTATCCCTCCGTTTCCGTATACAAAACAAACTTATCTATCTGACCAACCGTTTACAGATAACGCACACAAAACAAACTCCAACACGGAAGCATACACGTCACGGCTTCGTATACACTTCATATACATGCCGTCCGCATCTGCAGCCTTGCCGTATGCCTCTGCCACGACGCATCTCCGTGCCTCCAACGCCACATCATCCCCATGCACATTGTTCTCTAGCCTGAACATCTCGTATGACATTCTTGACCGATAGGACCTCAGTTCCTCTCTGAACTTAGTCCCGAAACATCAGTTCCACCCGAACCTAGTTTCAGTCCCGCCATCGACGATGTTCCGCCTCAAGCAGCACCTGCACATGAATAAACAACCAACCACGTACGAGTACAAGTCCACGACTTGACTCAAGTCAATCCGCACAATACCTCACACGAGCGTATTATGCAACATACGACAATCCGTATACGCAACACATCATAAGTAATATCATAACCAACGTTGTCAATTATTCATCATCAAACCTAGACCTGGCCACATGGTCTAACAATTAGGATCTAGTATATACTCCTAGAAAGAAAAAAAAATATGCAGTATGACTCTGCAAGCACTTGCAGAACAAGTCTAAAAGCGAACTATTTCCATCGTTCCCTCTGCGTTTTTGTTAGGCCATCGCTGGTGCAAGTAGCAAGTGCGGCTGCTACGATATATGAAGAATGTTCATAAAGCAAAAATCAAGCGGTTCATATGGGAATGATGAATTGGAGAAAATAGTGCATACTATATACTCCAATAGGAGAAGTTTCTCCGTCGCGTGGAGCGGCATCACCGTCTCCATGATCTATCGTTATCACCATCGCCGTGCAAGCTTTCATTTTTTTTGTGTTATAATTATATTACGGACTTTTCTTTTTTATTCTATGTTGGGCTTGACAGTGTCAAAACCTAATGTGAGAAGGCTCAGTAGCCACAAACCAGGGAAAAGAATATGGAAGGCCCAGCTGCAACAATAGAAATCCAATGGTCGATTAGCTAGCGCTGCAAGACTAGGTAGTTGTCGATTCGATGAGCCATAAAGTTCCTACATCTCCCATCGCTGCAGAAATGCGTTCCTACCGCAGTAAACTGAAACAAGTTTGGAAACTAACAGTTAACAAATCCGCAGCATTGGGATTTTGGATCAGTAGCATATGTTCCACTGGACAAAATAAAAAATAATAGAACAATGGGTGGAAATATGAAAATGAGGGAAAAAAAGACCGGCTACAATATTCGGCAAAAATAATAAAAATATATTAATAGAACAGTACTGAACAAAAAATGAACACGAGGAAGAAACGTGCCTACTACAATGGTTCTGGAAAAAATACGACTGATAAATGACAAGAAAGGGTACGCTCCATTTCACGCGAACACGCATGGCACGGGACCCGTTTCGATTCACGTGGGCCGTAGGTCTGTTTCAAGATTCGGATGCAGGTTGCATTGAGACTCCATCAACTCCTTGCTGTAAGATCAGAGTACAAAATTTGAATGGTGGGATGGTTGGGATGGGCGTCGAGTGCGGGCTTCAGTGCCGCCATCACTTCCTTTTCGGCCTCCCCATCTTCAGTGTATCTGTCTTCATCAAGTATGACACAGACGTAGCGGAGGGAGAGCAGGTTCCCCAGGCCCAAGTCAAAATCACCGTTGCCAGCATCTCTTGCCATCTGCACATCGAAAGAAAACCCAACCTCTTGAGCCCTTGGCAAAGCACCTCGTTGGAACATTATTTGCCCAGTTGGCCCACAAACTACTCGGAAGAACATGACACATGGGAACCAATCAGCACCGATGAGTAGCAAACTTTGCGTTTGGTGGGTGCTCCATATATCGAGATAACGAAGAGCCGGCAACCTCCCAAGGAACTGTAGGTCCTCCTGCCGCACTTCCTTGACACAGATGCATAAATTGAAGAGGCCCGACATATGCACCCAGCGTTCCTGCAAGAGATCCATGGATTCAAAACCACCAAGAATTTTTAGACTCTGGACATTGTGCAGGTTGCACAGAGACTCCACGAAAGCTTCCTCCAACTCTTTTGAGCTCTCGCTTTCACCGAAGTAAATTTCAAGCTCTCTCAGTCTTGTCAGATTACGCAGCTCTTTCACAATGTTTGGGCACCCCTCAGTATAGATCCTGTGCAGCACTTCCATGGATGTTAGATTCCCCATCCCATCCGGAAGCCTTAAGTGTTTATTATCAAGTAGTAGGCACATCAATCTTCTCAGCTTAACAACAGTCGACGGCAATTCCATTAGTTTCTTGTTGCCCCTTGCATCCAGCACCTGCAAAAATTGCAGCTTTCCTATCTCTGCCGGGAGTTCACGGATACCTGTATCTGCTAGACCCAGGTACCTCAGGTGAAATAAATTCCCAACATGCCTAAGGTTAAGAGGGCTACTTTCCCCAAGATCACATCTACACAGATCCAATACACGTAAAACATCAAAGCGCGAAAGAGACGGCATTAGATTAATATCAGGTGGAAAGATAGCAATGGACCTCACTTGTGACACGGAAACAAGAGGTGCTACCTGTTAGTGATATGCCCTAGAGGCAACATGGAGATGTTGTATATATCACATACTATGTTTATGATACATTACTTTGTTCCTTGGAATAGACATCATCATTATTGATCAATGAGTATGTGACTTATTCATGAGACTCTTAAATACTAAGATGTTGCTATTTCTAAATGATCCCTGGTCGTATATCATATGAGGAACAAATATGATTCAAAGACAAAGATCAGCATATGTATTGATTGATGATCATGTCTCATGGATCATGGTATGGTGATACCAAATCAATAATATGGACATGTGTTAGTGAACATATGTTGGATAGACCTGCCATGAGACACTGCAGAGATTCCATGTGTCATCAGTTGGTCTCAAGTAGTGTTTATGTAGAGTCCTTAGACTTGAGGTCATCATGGTTCCCAACATGAGTAGTAGCTTATTTTGGGACTACTAATCACTACTCCGTAACTGGGTAGTCATAAAAGTAGTCTTCGGGTTTGCCATGAAACATGTAGTGGGATGTGAATGATCAAGATAGAATTTGCCCCTCCTTATGGGAGAGATATCTCTGGGCCCCTCGATGTAATGGATTATGGAAGTGCATGGCCATGCCAAGGTGATTGAGGAGTCAATCACGAGTTTATAATCCATCACGGAATCGAGAGAGTGATTGAGCTATTAAGAGGATGACACAGGTCTCGCCTTGAGCTCAATCTATATCGTGAGGCAAAGGGATTCGTACATGAGAGGACATTACGAGTTCAGTAGATATGATCTTTACATATACTTTGGGGTTAATATGTCTTACTAGAGACCGCTATTAACATGGTAACCGGAAGGCGTTTCGGGTCACGACCAAGTATACGTGAACCTCTGTGGTCGCACGCTTAACGGGTTGGAACACTAATTCGAATATGATTCGGATATGGGCTCAATTCGGATAGAGATCCGAATAGACTCCTATTGGGCCTCGGTTCCACGAGGCCCACGTGAGGAGGTCTATATATATGGAGGCGAGGGGAGGAGGAGGTGTGCCGGTTAACATCTAGCAAAACCCTAGCCGCCACCTCCGAGCCAAACCCTAGCTGCTCACGAGTGCTAGTACACTCGCGATCGGCGTTCGACCTCGGACGTGTGGATACCGGTGGAGGCGCTACTCGTTGCGGTCTGATCGGCGTGCGTGGAGGAGACGATCTGTTCGGGACGATCGGCTACTTCCACTACTACCTCGGCGCGAGATTGGATCGGTTTCCAATTCTTCTTCATTGCTGCGCAAGCTGCGTCTAAGTGGTAACGATCCATGATCCTTCCTTAGCATGATGTTCTTGGGTGCGCGGTAGAAAAGTTTTGTTTTCGCTTCGTAGCCTCACGCGTATTCCTTTAGTGGTATCGAGCCATCTTGCTTAGTTTGCAATCTGGATCAGCGCATATGTTGATATGCGATAGTAGTAGATTGGATCTATTATAGTCTAAATAAGGTAGCACGGGTTGATGAGATCAATCGGTCATAAGGGGTTGAAATTGGTATGAGTTGATAGCATCACAAGGCCAAAAGATTAGTTCGTGCTCCTTCTTTGATGTACGCGCGACTTGCCCCTACCGTGGAATCACCATCGGGGCTAATCTGCAAGACAATCGATAGATCGAGCCAACGGATCGAGGTCTTGTGTTGTGATCTCTCAAGTATACCGATCGCGATGATCAATATGATTGATCTAATGAAAATTGAGACATTTTGAATGGCTCGAATTTGGGTTGATTTGATCGGCTCGATAAGATTTTCATAGCGATTTCATAGATGCGATCTATGTAATTCAGAGAGGTTTTGGCGCTGCCACGAACCGCATGACGGCTCCCCCTCGACCCCGCCACGACCGGCCGCGGGACCGCCGTGTATCCCCCTTGTATAGCGTCTTGGGTTCACATCGTTAGGTAGAATGCGATTCTACGTCTAACTTGTTTTTGCAGAGAATGATGTGAATAGTATGGCCCTATAGCTTATTTGAATGTATGAGATGTATGTGATGCATGTAACATTCGTTCATGGCTCATGTGTCATGATTATTTCAGCTATTGTTAGCTGTATATATTGTATTTAACGACTGCGTGTCGACCTTAATGCTTGAATCTATCTTTGTAATCTTCAATTTCTAGCTATTATAGGTAGTAGCCTAGTTTTGAGGTTACAAGCTTTTAAGCATGGTGGCCTAAAGGAGTGATGTGGAGGATGGAGATCGTCTACACCTACTTGGAGATGGATATCACCATTTTTGGGCCATACTACTTCACGATTAAATGTGTTTATCTATGATGTTATCTATCTTATTCTTATGCAATGATATATGTGATATGTTGCTTTGGTAGGATAGAATCCTCTTAAAATTAGATGTTAATGCCCTTCCATATGTTGCACTAAAGATAATGATCACCGCATGGTAGGTCTACCAAAGTAGAGTGTCATCGGTTATCATCATCATTTGGGGTAGATGTCGGACATCTACATGCGGAAGCATTTGGTTTACTTAACAAGGTTATCAAAATAGTTTTGGACCTTGGGGCATAGATTGGGGCGAGGCATACTAATGTCACCCAAAGTAGAGTCACATAGGGATGTGATTAGCAAAGTGTTGCTTACCCATGTCACTAGTTTTCTAGCCGTGATGCCAAAGCTCACTAGGAATTAGTGAAATGAGGATCTTTACCCACTATGTAACTTAGAGGGAGTTTTGTTGCAAAACTCATAGTGGGAGTCTTTTGCTAAATAGTTTAATAAAGATGAACATAAACATAGTGCTAAACTTTGCATATTCTTGTGTTGTAGATCATGTCATTAACGCCGCATCCAGTACTTTTAATTTGCGATCTGTTCTTGAAAGAAAAACTCAATGGAACAAACTTTTTGGATTGGTATCGCAACTTGAGAATTGTTCTCAAGCAAGAGCGCAAGGAGTATGTCCTTGAGTCTCCTTACCCGAAGACTTGCACGATAATGCTCTGTGGCTGCACGGAGAGCTTATGAGAAGCACACAAATGATTGCCTTGATGTGAGCTGTCTCATGCTTGCCACAATGTCCTCTGAGCTTGAAGCAATATGAGAACACAGATGCCTACAATATCATTGTGGGGCTACGTGGTATGTTTGAGAACCAAGCAAGGGTGAGAGGTTCAATACTTCAAAGTCCTTATTTGCGTGCGAGCTTGCGAAGGAATCCGTCGACCCTCATGTGATTAAGATGATTGGTTACATTGAGAGTCCGGAAAAGCTTGGTTTTCCCTTAGCCAAGAGTTGGCTCGATGTGATTCTCCGATCGCTCCCCGAGCTTTGAGCCATTCATAATGAACTTTCACATGAACAATCTTGACAAGACCACGGTGAGTTGCATGGGATGCTAAAATCTGCGAGGAAAGCATTAAGAAAAGCAGCAATCATGTGATGATGATGCGAAAGGCAAGGGCAAGCCCTATGTCAAGAGAATCGCGGTCAAAAGAAAGAAAGCTCCTGATGCGATCGCGAGCGGTTCTAAGGCCAAGAAAGACAAGAAAGGCGATGCTCATCGATGCATTGTTACTATGTAAGCAATCGTGACATTGGAAAAGGAACCGCCCAAAGTACTTGGAGGATCTTGAGAAGAAGAAGGAAGTATGACTTCCACTCCGTATAAATGTTATAGAAATCAATCTTGCTACTTCTTCCACTAATTCTTGGGTATTTGATACGGATCGGTTGCTCACATCGCAAATCGTTGCGGGGCTAATAAGAAGTAGAAGTTTGAGGAGGAGCGAAGTGGATCTTCGCGTTGGCAATGGAGCAAAAGTTGTTGCGGTAGCTGTTGGCACCATGCCATTGTCTTTACCTTCGATTAGTTTTGGAATTGAATAATTGTTATTGTGTTCCATCTCTTTCAAAGAACATTATTTCTGCTTCATGTTTGCAAGCAGAAGGTTATGACTTTAAATCTATGGACAATGGTTGTTCTCTTTATTTCAAAGATATGTTCTATTGTCATACTCCATTGGTGAATGGGTTATACGTTCTTACTCTTGAAGGGTCACCGGTCTATAACATTAATACAAAGAGGCAACGTCCAATGATTTGAATCCACGTTTATTTGGCAATCGCGCTTAGGTCACATAAATGAGAAACGCATGCGAAGCTCCATAGAGATGGTATTCGCACTCATTTGATTTTGAATCATTAGAGACATGCGAATCTTGTTTACTTGGCAAGATGACAAAGGCACCTTTCACGGTCAAGGTGAGCGGGCAAATGACTTATTGGCACTCGTACATACCGATGTATGTGGACCAATGAGCTTAACACCAGAGGTGGTTTTCGATGACTTCATAACTTTTACTGATGACTTTAGTAGATATGGGTATATCTACCTGATGAAGCATAAGTCCGAATCCTTTGAAAAGTTCAAAGAATTCCAAAATGAAGTGCAAAATCATTTAGGCAAGACAATCAAGTTTCTACGATCTGATCGTGGAGGCGAGTATTTGAGCCATGAGTTTGGCAATCATCTAAAGGATTGTGGAATTGTTCCACAATTGACTCCGCCAGGAACACCTCAATGGAATGGGGTATCTGAACGGAGAAATCGCACCTTATTAGATATGGTGCGCTCCATGATGAGCCAAAGTGATCTTCCGTTGTCTTTTGGGGTACGCTCTTGAAACAAATTGTTCACACTAAACAGGTTCCATCAAAATCATTAGAAAAGACACCATATGAGATGTGGACAGGACAACGTCCTAGCTTGTCTTTTCTTAAGATTTGGGGATGTGAGGCTTATGTAAAGCGTTTACAATCTGATAAGCTCACTCCTAAATCTGATAGATGCTTCTTTATCGGGTATCCTAAGGAAACAAAAGGATATTACTTTTATAATCGAGGAGAAGGCAAAGTGTTTGTCGCTCAGGCATGGTGTCTTCTTAGAGAAAGAGTTTCTCTCAAGAAGGGATAGTGGGAGCACAGTGCAACTTGAAGAAATTCAAGAAACACTGAAAACGTTTCAGCTCCTCTGAACCACAACAGATGAACAAACTGTTGAAGAACCTGTTGTGGACACACCAGACCACGTGAGGTCGAAAGGTCACGTCGTGCACTGAGAGGTACATGTTCTTGACTACTCAACAACGGGACATATTGTTGTTAGACAACGATGAGCCTAAGACCTATGAAGAAGCAATGGTGGGACCAGGACTCGAGAAATGGCTTGAAGCCATGAGATCCAAATTGAATCCATGCATAGTAATCAAGTTTGGAACTTGGTTGATCCACGATGGTGTTAAAACCATTGAATGCAAATGGGTTTTCAAGAAAAGATAGACATAGATGGAAATGTTCACATCTATAAAGCGCGATTAGTGGCCAAAGGTTTCAAACAAATTCAAGGTATTGATTATGATGAAACTTTTTCGCCGTCGCAATGCTAAAGTCTATTCGGATCATTCTAGCGATTGCTGCATATTTCGACTATGAAATATGGCAAATGGATGTCAAAACAGCTTTCCTTAATGGAAATCGAGTGAGGATGTGTACATGACACAGCCCACGGTTTTGTCGATCCGCAATCAGTTGGAAAGATATGCAAGCTCCAAAGATCCATTTATGGATTAAAGCAGGCATCTCGGAGTTGGAACATTCGTTTTGATGAAGTAATCAAAGGGTTTGGTTTCATCAAGAACGAAGAAGAGCCTTGTGTTTACAAAAGGCTAGTGGGAGCGCACTCGTATTTCGGTCTTATATGTGGATGACATATTACGATCGGAAATGACATTCCTTTGCTCGAATCATTAAGTCTTCATTAAAAATAGTTTCTCTATGAAAGACTTAGGAGAGGCAGCATATATTCTGGCATCAAGATCTATAGAGATAGATCAAAAGGCTAATTGGATTAAGCCAAGATACGTACATTGACAAGGTGTTGAAAAGGTTCAATATGCATGATTCCAAGAAAGGTTTTCTACCTATGTCACATGGTATAAATCTTAGCAAGAATCAGTGTCCTAGTACACCTGATGAGCGGGATAAAATGAATGCGATTCCATATGCTTCGGCTATTGGGTCCATTATGTATGCCATGCTTTGTACACGTCCAGATGTTTCGTATGCTTTAAGTGCTACGAGTAGATACCAGTCAGATCCAGGTGAAAGTCACTGGATTGCCGTAAAGAACATCTTGAAGTACTTGAGAAGAACTAAAGATGTGTTCCTTGTCTATGGAGGTGAGGAAGAGCTCGTTGTAAATGGTTACACCGATGCTAGCTTCCAAACTGACAAAGATGATTTTAGATCGCAATCTGGATTTGTGTTCCTGCCTGAATGGCGTGCGGTAAGCTGGAAGAGTTCCAAGCAGCAGACGGTTGCTGATTCTACAACAGAAGCCGAGTACATAGCAACACGAAGGCGCCAAAGAGGCTGTTTGGATCAAGAAATTTATTTCGAGCTTGGTGTGATGGCTAGTGCCTCCACCCAATGGACCTCTCTTGTGACAATAGTGGGGCCATTGCACAAGCCAAGGAGCCTAGATCGCACTGTAAGTCCAAGCACATTTACGGCGATTTCATCTCATCCGCGAGATAGTGGAGAGAGGCGATGTTAAGATATGCAAAGTACAAACGGATTTGAATATTGCAGATCCGTTGACAAAGCCGCTTCCCCAGCCAAAGCATGAGGCTCACACTAGGGCAATGGGTATTAGATACCTACATGGTTGACTCTAGTGCAAGTGGGAGACTGTTAGTGATATGCCCTAGAGGCAACATGGAGATGTTGTATATATCACATACTATGTTTATGATACATTACTTTGTTCCTTGGAATAGACATCATCATTATTGATCAATGAGTATGTGACTTATTCATGAGACTCTTAAATACTAAGATGTTGCTATTTCTAAATGATCCCTGATCGTATATCATATGAGGAACAAATATGATTCAAAGACAAAGATCAGCATATGTATTGATTGATGATCATGTCTCATGGATCATGGTATGGTGATACCAAATCAATAATATGGACATGTGTTAGTGAACATATGTTGGATAGACCTGCCATGAGACACTGCAGAGATTCCATGTGTCATCAGTTGGTCTCAAGTAGTGTTTATGTAGAGTCCTTAGACTTGAGGTCATCATGGTTCCCAACATGAGTAGTAGCTTATTTTGGGACTACTAATCACTACTCCGTAACTGGGTAGTCATAAAAGTAGTCTTCGGGTTTGCCATGAAACATGTAGTGGGATGTGAATGATCAAGATAGAATTTGCCCCTCCTTATGGGAGAGATATCTCTGGGCCCCTCGATGTAATGGATTATGGAAGTGCATGGCCATGCCAAGGTGATTGAGGAGTCAATCACGAGTTTATAATCCATCACGGAATCGAGAGAGTGATTGAGCTATTAAGAGGATGACACAGGTCTCGTCTTGAGCTCAATCTATATCGTGAGGCAAAGGGATTCGTACATGAGAGGACATTACAGGTTCAGCCGATATGATCTTTACATATACTTTGGGGTTAATATGTCTTACTAGAGACCGCTATTAACATGGTAACCGGAAAGGCGTTTCCGGGTCACGACCAAGTATACGTGAACCTACAGGGTCGCACGCTTAACGGGTTGGAACACTAATTCGAATATGATTCGGATATGGGCTCAATTCGGATAGAGATCCGAATAGACTCCTATTGGGCCTCGGTTCACGAGGCCCACGTGAGGAGGTCTATATATGGAGCGAGGCGGAGGAGGTGTGCGGTTAACATCTAGCAAAACCCTAGCCGCCACCTCCCGAGCCAAACCCTAGCTGCTCACGAGTGCTAGTACACTCGCGATCGGCGTTCCCACCTCGGGCGTGTGGATACCGGTGGGGCGCTACTCGTTGCGATCTGATCGGCGTGCGTGGGAGAGACGATCGATCGGGACGATCGGCTACTTCCACTACTACCTCGACGCGCGAGATTGGATCGGTTTCCAATTCTTCTTCCGCTGCGCTGCGCGTCTAAGTGGTAACGATCCATGATCCTTCCTTAGCATGATGTTCTTGGGTGCGCGGTAGAAAAGTTTTGTTTTCTGCTTCCGTAGCCTACGCGTATTCCTTTACTACCTTGCTTCTATTTTGGAGGGATAGCCTGCGAACCTTTCTTTGCAAATTTGGCATGCTTTCCTCGGTACCATGCAATATAGTAACAAAGTTTTCTTCACTTGACAAGGCACAGATGAGATCAAGCACCATATCATGTACACGACAACATGTTGCGCTGCCTATTATATTGATCCATGTTGGCTCGATCATGCTTCTATTTATGAGCTCATTGAAGTAACTCTCTCCGAGCTCAAACAGGCTAGTTTGTTGGTTTTTACACTGGATAAAACCTTCAGCTATCCACCTCCATATCAATCGCTCTTTCTGGATCTCATAATCTTCTGGAAATATACTTAGATATAATAAACAGGTCTTCAGATGAGAAGGTAGATCATAATAGCTAAAAGATAATATCCTTTGCATCTCCTCAACACTAGCATCTTCTGTAAGCCCACGACCAATAGAATTGAGCAGAGTATACCATTCATCCTTTGTCGGCTTATTGCTAGCCAAAAGACTAGCTATAGTAATGATGGCTAACGGTACCCTACCACATTTCTTCAAGATATCTCTGGACACTTGTTCCAATTCAGGAGGACATCCATTTCTATCGGAAAATATTTTTCCATAGAAGAGCCTTTGTGAATCATCATCAGAAAGAGGATTCATTTTATAAATTTTATCATCACTAGAAGAGCAGCATGCTTCGGAGACACTGACTTTGCGGGTTGTCGTGATTAGTCGACTGCCGAGATTGTTCCAATCAGAGAAAGCACACTTGATAACTCCCCACAGTTTTTCATCCCATATATCATCAATTATGACGAGGTACCTACATCAATTTGTGAGAAAATTAATAGAACACCTATACACATGACAAGGCTAAGATCCATGAAACAGAAAACCTGTCTAGCATATGTATCAATTGGTACCCAGTTTGGTTTTTTTTGCGCCTTTTTGGTTTTTTCACTGTAACTGATTTATTTTATATTGTGGCAGCTGATAGTTTTTTTGACGTAATTAAATTTAAGGAATAGTGAACCATAAAAAAGCTAGAAAACCATTAAAAAAAGACGAAATTAGGAAATAGTGAACTAGAAACTAAAATACAGAAGCTAGAGCTGAAACAAGCGGTAAAAACAAGCTAGAAGCATGCATGCCAAACTCAAGAATCCGAAACAATTAGAGATTTACGATTGACGGGGAAATAAACAGGTGTGCGAATTGCGGGAATGACAATCATGCAGCAGTACGTCCAGTTACAAAACTTTTAATATCACTACGGTGAGTGCACTAAGCACATGAGCTACATGCTCCCTGATTTTAGAATTTATGTATAGGTCTTCATCCACGTGGAGATATCTAGTGCAAAAGCAAGTGCAAAAACTTTTGCTTTGGTCATCAAACCAACATAAAGAAATCTGGAAAAAAAATTCTTGGTGTAGCCTATGGTGTGTTGTGTCGCCCTTTAAAATTTGAACTTCAAAATCAAAATCTAGTGCAAAAGCACAATGTGATGCACAAGTGCAAAGAATTATTGTAGCTATATATGGGTTGAATATTGGCACAACATATATGGTTCATAGATGTATACTTGATATAAAATACGAAGTACTTAAGTCGGCGATGGTGACACAAAGGAAGCATTAAGCCTTCAACGGAATAATATAATTTATATGTTATTGCACAACTACTGCAGCTAAAGAAAGCGCCTCTGTCACTAGTTAACTAACTAATTGACACTATCTAACTAGAGAAACTTTCAACTAGAAAATTCAATTTTAAAATTTAAACTTTCAATACTAATTTGTACCTTTCAATACTACATAGTAATCACAAAAAAAAACACTCATCAGCGGTGACTATGGAAACTTTCTAAATTCAATCCATCACCCCATCTTCTAACTATTGAATACCTTATGCACGAATCTTGAGGAAATTTTACGGGTCAAGATAGTGCATGTACCCACATATACATGCATTTTTGCATTTCCCGAGAGCATGGCAACAGTACTTTATTTTCTAAATGTACATAATCAACAATGTGCACAACATGTCCAAATTCTAATGTAAAACATCTAGAAGAAAATACACTACTCATTTATAACTAGACATGTTTGTAGTAATAAGGAAGCATATGTGGAAATTGAATTATAAACTTGTTTGGGTGTGCCAACACAATTTTATTTTTTGCGAGGTGTGCCAACTCAAATTTGTTCGATGGTATGCCCATAGTGTGCTGATAAGATGCACCATCAGTTTTGATACAAACCCCCAAATACTTGGTGACTAACAGTGGGTAGGTGATGCGTAAGCAAGTGACTACCAGTGGGTAGGGATGCGTACCTCTTGGTCTCAAGGAATTCCCGTATTTCATCGATGAGCTTCCTTTCATCGAATATAGTTAGATCGATCTCCTTCGTGTACTTTCGCTTGTCGAGATCAAGGAGAATGTCCCTGAAGACTTTCTTCATGTCAGGATTCCGATCGACTGGAACAAACGCCCAGCAATCGAAATCTCCTTTAATCTTGTTGCACACTGCTCTGACAAGAGTGGTCTTGCCCAATCCTCCAAATCCGACAACGGAGACTGTCTTGAGTTTCTTCTTGGACACATCGTCCCCCTCGGACAGCATCTTAATGAGCTCTTGATCCCTTTTCCCATAGATGCCAATGAGCTCTGTCGCTTCCCTGTACAGAGCCTGGAGGCGAGGATCGATAGGCGTCGAGGCTGCAGGCGTAGCCACAATGCTGTCGACCGTGTACCTGCCGCGCCTGTTAGTAACCTCTTGGAGTTGCTTGTTGATGTTTTGGATCGCGTCAGCGATCTGATGGCGGGCCTTGCCTTTGCTGAACAGGTTGCCCATCTTCTTCATGAGCTTTTTGAGCCTGTTCGGGTTGGGCGTCGCCTCACGGCCGTCCTCCACGCGCACCAGATGGGTGTCGACGACATCCTCCATGTCGTACGACAGCTCCCTGATGTCGCGTGCCCAGAGCTTCACCTGCTCGTCAAGCTGCTCACGTGGCACCTCCGCCACCTTGCGCAGAGCCGCGTGCATGATCTCAAGCTCCCTGCTGAGAGACTGGACTTGCGCTCTCACGCCCTTCTGCAGGTTGTACTCCTCCTTGAGCAGCTCGCCCAGCTTGGGGAGCAGGCTGCCCATGGCACCCGTCACCAACTCCATGGCTCGCTCTCGATCTGTGGGTGGCTAGCTAGCTCTGGTTGCTCTCTTGGTTTTGCGCAATGCTCTGTAGGGAGTAGAAGTATCACCTATTTATAGATAGAATGGACCGTAGTTTGCAGAATGATCCTTGACGATGCATGCACCAATGGTGCACATATATCAAATTATGCGGGCCAGTCTCGAATCTCGATGCATCACATCCGGCGCGGTGCATGCTACATCTCGTCGGTCCAAGCCGCAAGTTGATTCTCCATTAAGTTAAGCTATCTATTTTAGTATATCATAATATAATGCTGGAACACGGTTGTTACTGTTACTCCTATTCAGGAATATGCGATGCTTTATATAAGATGCAATCTCTAATAAGTAACTTTGATTATTAATTTCTGCAGTAATATGTTAGTCAAAAGTATAAAAATATTATATTTTAAAAGTACTTCTTGTAAAAATTCTAATGATACTATTTTCATAAAATTAATCTATGATTTGGAGGCTGTTTTTTCCCCTCTTTTTTCCTTCCGTTGCCTTTTATTTTAATTATACCAAATAAACCACTATCAGCTACAGTGCAAAATAAATTTATCATATTAAATGATATAATTTAGATATTTGAGAATATGGACATGTTCTTTTTTGCTACGGCTTTTGGTTTTTGGTTAAAATTTTTGAATTTTAGCTGTTTGCGGCAGAGATTACGGAGAGAGAGATATTCGCTTGCAATTTTAGATGGCATAGATGTTGGACTTTTAACGTATACTATAATTAACTTGTAGACTCCGTCTTAAAAAAATACTCCGTTTAAAAGTTAAGTATTGTAGCAAAAGTCAAAAACCGTTTTGAGAAGCTGAAAAAACAGGCCCTATATTTTCGTATCTTATAGATTATTTAGATTTTTAAGTTATTATACATATTAAAAATAACAATAAAAGCTTAAAAAACACAACTTCAGATATATAATTAAAATATGAGTTTCGATGAAAAAAATCATTAAGCTTAATAGATTCTTGTTTGGGATGGAGAGCTAGCTTAGGGCCTGTTCTTTTCAACTTCTTAAAACGGTTTTTGGCTTTTGCTATAGTATCTAACTTTCAAACGAAGTATTTTTTTAAGATGAAGTTTACAAGTTAATTATAGTACACGTTAAAAGCCTAACATCTGTACCATCCAAAATCGCAAGTGAGTATCTCTCTCCCCGTAATCTCCGTAAGCACACCAAAAAAGTAAAAAAATTGCTGTCTGCAACGGCCCGCACGGTCGAGTGCCGGGGGCAACTTGCTGCGAGAAAATCTGAAGTACTGCATCTCCAATCTCCGTAAGCACGCCAAAAAAAAAAGGAAAAAAGATTCCTCGACCAGCCACTGAATCAAGCAATGGAATCACCGAAACCAATGGAATGAAGCACAGATCTATCAGAATGTTTTCTTTTCTAATGGGCGCCCTATAGGCAATCGAAAGGTCACCGCCCTATATATATTTATATGCAACATGGGTTCCTTGCAAGCTTCTGCCCTTTTTTATGGGTTCCTAGCTACTTCTGCTTTTTTTCTTTTTAATTTATTTAAATTAGAAGTAATCAGAAACATATCAACTTTTAATTTAAACATATCAACTTTTAATTTTAACTTATTTTATTTTTTTACTTTTTTCCTTATTCCTTAGTATTATCCATGACATATAATGGTTTTTATTTTTTAATTGAATGACTCAGAAAAACTAACATTCATTATAGTGTAATTTCAGTCACAAGCCAACCAAAATCATAAATAGAAAACTTAAACTCTTTAAAGCGGACCCTAAAAGTTCACGCAGGCGAAAATATTCCTACATTAGAGCCAGGAACCACCACTAGTGTAACGGAGGTCCCGCGCATGGTTGTTACTATTACTCATCTGTTAAAAATATAATGTTGGAAACACAGGCCTAGGTCTACAAGCTTTGGCCCATTGATAGGCACTTTTCACTTAGTTCATAAATAGGGGTCCTACTCATTGTACACATGAACAGAAAGTAATAAAAAGAGTTCCCTCTCATCTCTCTATGTTAAATTTATTGTTTGCAATATTTTGTGTTTGATCGATCTATTTTGCATACGAGAGGAATTGCTCGGACTGGACTCACTAGCGACGGTTCCTCAATATGTTATCAACATGAATCGCTCTAGTGGATCGAAGGTAATTATCGAAACATTCGCAGATTAAATTACCTATCTAGATTGCTTTAAATTTCACAAATTTTGCATTCTAAATTATTTTCTATGGTGCAAATCCACTCTAATCTACCACGAGTAGACTGAAAATCGTCGGCACAATGTCGATTGGTAGATTACATGAAAACGAGCCCAATCTGCGAAGTCCTCCGGTCTCTCAGCAAGGAGCTCTTTTCATGGGAAGCCCAATATGCGATCTGTTTGCGCCATTGTATTCGAAATTATGAACTTAATAAAATAAGACTTATGTTGAATATGTTTTGATGCTGTGAAATTCATATTTTTTATACTAGTCGCAAGTAACTTCATATTTGTTTGATGGTAACTTCATATGTAATAGTTACTGTCGAAGGGAATTTGTGAAAACACATCCAGCCATCCAGGTGCAGCAGATCATCGGAATAGAAGAGCCGAGCTAGGTACAGAGATTGATACAGTAACTGAAGGGATTCAGCTAGCTAGCTAAAAAGTTCAGAGCTCCGATGCACAACACTGGTAGCAAGCGTCAGTGTTTGTTGTTGGCTCTGTAATGGAGTGGACCAGCTGTATATCATCACTCTAGTAGCAGTAGCAGTAGCTGTGTTCGATGCACAACTCGTTTACAGCTTGTTCCTTTCTTCCTTCTTCCTTCGCCACACGCACGCACGTCCGGCATCTGCATGTCCCTCTCATGATCTCTACACGTAACCAAGCGCGTAGTAAATCTCCATCGCTCTCATGCATGTGTCCTGACTGACACATGCTGTTAACTTTGCGTTTCTTTTTCCTATGCTTCCTTCACCTAGTCCTGACGGGACTGCTCTGCCCTTCTCTTGTCTTCTGTTCTGGCCCAGCCCAGCCCGGGTTTAGCTTGATAGATACCGGTCCGACGAAGGTTATCCAAGATTTTTTTTCTTTGAGATCTTCTCTCTGTGATGCGGTCCGCGTGCTTTTCACTACGACGCCATCGACTTAGGCTTTGACACTCCGTCCTAACTGGGAGACGAGGACAAGAGCTATCAACCAGGTGAATATGGCACCTGTGTTTTTGAGGATGAAGGGCATCCTGACGTAGCAGTATATTCCCTCTAGGACTATGAAGCTCGTTTTGGTTTTATCCTATCTATTCATGCGGATCTGGTGGTACCCCGAATACGCATCTAGGAAACTCATGAGTTCGCACCCTGCCATAGCATCCACCAACTGATGAATTCATGGGAGGGGGTAGTTGTCCTTGTGATATGTCTTGTTGAGGTTCGTGAAATCGACACACATGTGCCAGGTACCGTTGGCCTTCTTGACAAGCATTAGGTTGACAAGCCACTCTAGGTGGTGCACCTCATAGACGATTCTGGAGGTGACCAACTTGGACACCTCCGTCTTCGCAGTCTCTTGTCGATCGAGAGACATGCGCCTTAACTTCTGCTTGATGGTCCTAGCGTCGGGGTGCACCTTCAACTTGTGTTCGATGATGAAACAATCCACTCCAGTGATATCGGTGGGTGACCATGCGAAGATATTCGTAATCCTGTAGAGGACCTCCAGGAGGCCCTACTCAACCTCCAAGGTAAGACCCTCCTAGATCGAAACCCGTCAAGATCGAAACCCTCCTAGATTGTAAGCCAACCTAACATGAATGCATGCATGGAGAAAGAACTCGCATGTTCCAGTCCTGTCTCTCCGCCAGATGGAACCGCCCGGCCTAACGTGCCAGCATGTTGTGACGTCGACGTGTCAGCAAACTGCCGGGCTCTGCTCTATTGGGCTGAATGTTGGTTAAACGGCCGGGCGGGCCAACAAGAGCTCGATGCACAACACTGGTAGTAAGCAAGCGTCAGTGTTTGTTGTTGGCTCTCTAATACAAAGTGATGAGATGAGAGGGATCGCATTTGTGCGAGGCCGGCCTCCTCCTTCCAAGTGCTTAATTGCTTTGCTTGACTGACCAAAGAAAGCTGCATGCTGCCAGCTTGAGAGCACAAGGAAAGAAAGGCGATGGAGGTGGCACTACAATGCCTTTTAATTCCATCAGCTTGGATTGAGTGCCTGTACCTCGTATACATGGATCGAAAATAACCACTAATACCTAGGCTCTGGATATTGTGCAGGCTGCATGAACAACTCCCGTGAAAATAGCTCGAAAAGTATCTCCGTCGCGCGGAGCGGCATCACCGTCTCCGTGATCTCCGCTCAAACACGCCTCACGCTGCATCACGAATGCCCACGATGCCGTGCAGCTTCTTATTCTTCTTATTCTAAATTTTGGTTTATTTTTATTAGAGTTCATGCTCAAATCAAATTGCAAATCTATTTAATCTATTTGAAATTTTAGTTATTTGGGATTTTACTTTGGAATTCATACAAAAATCAAATTGCAAATTTACAATCATTTTTATTTTGAATTTCAATTACTTTTTGTTAGAATTCGCATACAAGTCCAATTGCTTTATTTTTCCAGTTGTTTTATTTGTTGTTGTTTCTTCTTTATGAACAGTTCGGCTTTTGCTCAGCAGGGTGCATGAGCTATCGCTATTACCATCGCCGTCCACGCTTTCAGTTTGTTGGGTTATATTATGGACCGTTTTTTTATTATATGTTGGGTTGACAGTGTGAAGGACCTAAAGTGAGAAGGCCCAATAGCCACAATGAAAAAGTACCAGAGAAAAGAAAATGAAAGGCCCAGCTGCAACAAGAGAAGAAATCCAATGGTAGATTAGTTAGCACTGCAAGTCTACGTAGTTGTCAATTCGTCATTCCTACAATACGATATTATTGTCGCCTCTTCCATAACGCGATGGAATAGAAATACATAAGTTGCTGCTACTATGGGAGTATACTCCATTGCTAGTCCCTACATTTCCCATTGCTGCAGACATGCGTGCACAAGGAATCTGCAGCAGGACTTAGGAATCTGACAGACAAAACTGCACATCTATTCCTACAAAACTGCTACTTTGGGAGCTTTCGCCGCCAAACCCCAGCCCAGCCTTAAGCCCTGCTGCAGAAATGCGTTCCTACTGCACCAGAAAGAAATGAGCTTCTGCCTAGCAGTTAACAAATCCGCAGCATTACGATTTTGGATCAATACGATAGTGTCCAACTGAGCGACTTTATACGAGCAGGAGGGAAGGGGGATCGCGGAGAAGCAGTGGCAGTGTCTCACCTCGTCGTCGCCGGCGCCGAGGGAGATCTCATCGCGCAGCCTCGTCGGCGACGAGGAGCAGGACGACGGGCTGGGCTGGGGTTTGGAGATAGAGGCCTTCGGCTCTCAGGCACGACGAACCCATCAGTACATCCCCTCGCACACAAATCGGGGCTATTTTTTTCTTGAAATAATTCCGAACACAATGTGCAATTCAACGTTCTTTTGAACCATTACATTTCTTATGAGGAACATCTTTAAAACAAGAATGATCCACTTATATATATTTAGACTAAGCAGAATGACATCATTAGCATATGTTCCACTGGACAAAATAAAAAATAATAGAACAATGGGTGGAAATATGAAAATGAGGGGAAAAAAAAGACCGACTACAATATTCGGCAAAAATAATAAAAATATATTAATAGAACAATACTGAACAAATAATCAACATGAGGAAGAAACGCACCTACCACAATGATTCTGGAAAAAATGCGACTGATAAATGATACAATTCACGTAGATTAGCTAGCGCTGCAACAAGAGAAATGCAATGGTCGATTAGCTAGCTCTGCAAGACTACGTAGTTGTCAATTCGATGATACAATTCACGTAGTTCCTACATCTCCCATTGCTGCAGAAATGCGTTCCTACCGCAGTAAACTGAAACAAGTTTGGAAACTAACAGTTAACAAATCCGCTGCGTTGGGATTTTGGATCATTAGCATATGTTCCACTGGACAAAATAAAAAATAATAGAACAATGGGTGGAAATATGAAAATGAGGAAAAAAAGACCGACTACAATATTCGAAAAAAATAATTAAAATATATTAATAGAGCAGTATTGAACAAAAAATGAACACGAGGAAGAAACGTGCCCACTACAATGGTTCTGGAAAAAATACGACAGATAAATGACAAAAAAGGGTACGCTCCAATTCACGCGAACACGCATGGCACGGGACCCGTTTCGATTCATGTGGGCCGTAGGTCAGGGGCTGGCCCTCTCTATTTTCTTTCAAGATTCGGATGCAGGTTGCATTGAGACTCCATCAACTCCTTGCTTTAAGATCAGAGTACAAAATTTCAATGGTGGGATGGTTGGGATGGGCGTCGAGTGCGGGCTTCAGTGCCGCCATCACTTCCTTGGTCTCCCTATCTGTGTGTCTGTCATCAAGTATGACATAGACCCTCTGGAGGGAGAGGAGGTTCCCCAGGCCCAAGTCAAAATCACCGTTGCCATCATCTCTTGCCATCTGCACATGGAAAGAAAACTCAACCTCTTGAGCCCTTGGCAAAGCACCTCGTTGGAACATTATTTGCCCAGTTGGCCCACAAACTATAGAGAAGAGTATCACACATGGGAACCAATCAGCACCGACGAGTAGCAAACTTTGCGTTTGGTGGGTGCTCCGTATATCGAGATAACGAAGAGCCGGCAACCTCCCAAGGAACTGTAGGTCCTCCTGCCGCACTTCCTTGACACAGATGTATAAATTGAAGAGGCCCGACATATGCACCCAGCGTTCCAGCAAGAGATCCATGGATTCAAAACCACCAAGAATTTCTAGACTCTGGACATTGTGCAGGTTGCACAGAGACTCCACGAAAGCTTCCTCCAGCTCTTTTGAGCTCTCGTTTTCACCAAAGTAAATTTCAAGCTCCCTCAGTCTTGTCAGATTGCGCAGCTCTTTCACAATGTTTGGGCACCCCTTAGTAGGGATCCGGCGCAGCACTTCCATGGATGTCAGATTCCCCATCCCATCCGGAAGCCTCAAGTGTTGATGATCAAGTAGTAGGCACATCAATCTTCTTAGCTTAACAACAGTCGATGGCAATTCCCTTAGTTTCTTGTTGCCCCTTGCATCCAGCACCTGCAAAAATTGCAGCTTTCCTATCTCTGCAGGGAGTTCACAGATACCTGTATATTCTAGACCCAGGTACCTCAGGTGAAAAAAATTCCCAACATGCCTAAGGTTAAGAGGGCTACTTTCCCCAAGATCACATTCACACAGATCCAATACACGTAAAACATCAAAGCGCGAAAGAGACGGCATTAGATTAACATCAGGTGGAAAGATAGCAATGGACCTCACTTGTGACATGGAAACAAGAGGTGCTACCTTGCTTCTATTTTGGAGGGATAGCCTGCGAACCTTTCTTTGCAAATTTGGCATGCTTTCCTCGGTACCATGCAATATAGTAACAAAGTTTTCTTCACTTGACAAGGCACAGATGAGATCAAGCACCATATCATGTACACGACAAGATGTTGCGCTGCCTATTTCATTGATATGTTCTGGCTGGATCATGCTTCTGTTTATGAGCTCATTGAAGTAACTCTCTCCGAGCTCAAACAAGCTAATTTGTTGGTTTTTACACTGGATAAAACCTTCAGCTATCCACCTCCATATCAATCGCTCTTTCTTGATCTCATAATCTTCCGGAAATATACTTAGATATAATAAACAGGTCTTCAGATGAGAAGGTAGATCGTAATAGCTAAAAGATAATATCCTTTGCATCTCCTCAACACTAGCATTTTCTGTAAGCCCACGACCAATAGAATTGAGCAGAGTATACCATTCACCCTTTGTCTGCATATTGCTAGCCAAAAGACTAGCTATAGTAATGATGGCTAACGGTACCCCACCGCATTTCTTCAAGATATCTCTGGACACTTGTTCCAATTCAGGAGGACATCCATTTCTGTCGGAAAATATTCTTTGATAGAAGAGCCTTTGTGAATCATCATCAGAAAGAGGATCCATTTTATAAATTTTATCATCACTAGAAGAGCAGCATGCTTCGGAGACACTGACTTTGCGGGTGGTCGTGATTAGTCGACTGCCGAGATTGTTCCTATCAGAGAAAGCACACTTGATAACTCCCCACAGCTTTTCATCCCATATATCGTCAATTATGACGAGGTACCTACATCAATTTGTGAGAACATTAATAGAACACCTATACACATGACAAGGCTAAGATCCATGAACCAGAAAACCTGTCTAGCATATGTATCAATTCGTACCCAGTTTGGTTTTTTTTGCGCCTTTTTTTTATTGTAACTGATTTATTTTATATTGTGGCAGCTGATAGCTTTTTTGACGTAATTAAATTTAAGGAATAGTGAACTATAAAAAAGCTAAAAAAACCATAAAAAAGACGAAATTAGGAAATAATGAACTAGAAACTAAAATACAGAAGCTAGAGCTGAAACGAGCGGTAAAAACAAGCTAGAAGCATGCATGCCACACTCAAGAATCTGAAACAATTAGAGATTTACGATGCACGGGGAAATAAACAGGCGTGCGAATTGCGGGAATGACAATCATGCAGCAATATGTCCAGTTACAAAACTTGTAATATCACTACGGTGAGTGCACTAAGCTCATGAGCTACATGCTCCCTGATTTTAGAATTTATGTATAGGTCTTCCTCCACGTGGAGATATCTAGTGCAAAAGCAAGTGCAAAAACTTTTGCTTTGGTCATCAAACCAACATAAAGAAATCTGGAAAAAAAAATTCTTGGTGTAGCCTATGGTGTGTTGTGTCGCCCTTTAAAAATTGAACTTCAAAATCAAAATCTAGTGCAAAAGCACCATGTGATGCACAAGTGCAAAGAATTATTGTAGCTATATATGGGTTGAATATTGGCACAACATATATGGTTCATAGATGTATAATTGATATAAAATACGAAGTACTTAAGTCGGCGATGGTGACACAAAGGAAGTATTAAGCCTTCAACGGAATAATATAATTTATATGTTATTGCACAACTACTGCAGCTAAAGAAAGAGCCTCTGTCACTAGTTAACTAACTAATTGACACTATCTAACTAGAGAAACTTTCAACTAGAAAATTCAATTTTAAAATTTAAACTTCCAATACTAATTTGTACCTTTCAATACTACATAGCAATCACACAAAAAAACACTGGAACAAAAGGATTGTCACTACATAGCAATCACGGTGACTATGGTTGGATGGGTGATGCGTACCTCTTGTTCTCAAGGGATTTACGGAGTTTGTCGATGAGCTGCCTTTCATCCAAAATCATCAGATTGGAATCTGTGCAATGTAGTTCAAGAAGGATGTCCTTGAAGACTTTCTTCACGTCAGGATTTCGACCAACTGGAACAAAAGCCGAGCAATCGAAATCTCCTTTAATCTTGTCGGACACTGCTCTGACAAGAGTGGTCTTGCCCAATCCTCCAAATCCGACAACGGAGACTATCTTCAGTTTCTTCTTGGACACATCATCGCCCTCGAACAGCATCTCAATGAGCTCTTGATCCCTTCTCCCATCGATGCCAACGAGCTCTGTCGCTTCCCTGTACAGAGCCTGGAGGCGTGGATCGACATGCGTCGAGGCTGCAGGTACTGATGGTGGGTACCTGCCATGCCTATTAGCCAGCTCTTGGAGTCGCTTGTTGATGTCTTGGATCACGTCGGCGATCTGATGGCGAGCCTTGCCCTCGCTGAACCAGTTGCCCATCTTCTCCATGAGCTTTTTGAGCCAGTGCGGGTTGGGCATGGCCTCACGGGCATCCTCCACGCGCACCAGGAATGTGTCAACGATGTCCTCCATCTCGTAGGACAGCTCCCTGACGTCGTGTGCCCAGAGCTTGAGCAGCTCGTCGAGCTGCTCCCGCGGCACCTCCCCCACATTGCGGAGAGCGGCGTGCATGATCTCAAGCTCTCGTGAGAGCGACTGGACTTGCTCTCTAACACCCTTCTGCAGCTTGTACTCCTCCTTGAGCAGCTCGCCGAGCTTGTCGAGCAGGCTGCCCATGGCCCCCGTCGCAAACTCCATGCTCTCGGTTGAGTCGTGGTGGTGTTGGTAGTAGTGCTTGCTGGCTGGGTTGGGGGTCGCGAGGGCAGCTTATTACTTGCTAGCTTGGCTGGGGCGAGGGCATGACACTGCTCCTCCTACGCGTGAAGTAATGCAATCATATATCGATACGATGCATGGAGTTATGTGAAAAAACAGTACCAGTCTCCCAATCTCCGTACCTTCCCAATCTCCCAAGCACGATCGTGTGGCTCAATGTAACTTTTCTGGGCTATGTTTTTAAAAAAGACTAGCAACAGAACCCTTTATTTTTCTGACTTGGTGCGACCCCAAAAAATTGCTGTCTTGCGGCCGCCCTAGCTAGGAACCACCGTCGAGTGTAATGGAGACCCCGAGTACGATTGTGTGGCTCAATGTAACTTTTCTGTGCTATGTTTGAAAAATACAATATTAAAATACTACAACATCATATTAAACTATGTGAACATATTATAATATTTAGTATCTACTTTTCTCTCTGAATTAGGACCTACTGCGTATTAAAATACAATAATAAACTCTCGTTCACCTTCTCTCCCCCTTCCTCTGATTCTCTTCAAGGCCCCGCTCGTTTCGGTTTCACCTTTTAGCTTTTGCTTTTTTCACTATTCAGTATTTCTTTTTTTCTGAATTTTTTTTAGATATTTTAGACTTTTTGTATTTTCTTTTTTTTCCGTGTTCCTTTGTATTGTCCCTAATGTGTTAACATGTTTTTTCTATTTTTACATTTTTTTATATTAATTATGCCCAAAAAACCAAATCAGCTACAGTAAAATTTCAACCAAAAACTAAAAATCATTGCTAAAACGAGCGCCCCTTTACTCTCTCTGCTGTCTTGGAACCGGCTCCACTAATTTTTTTCTTAGCACCGTATGGTGCAAGGTTGGAGCCATGGACTAGGGGTGATCGTTTTAGCGATGGCTTCTGACTTTTGGCTGAAATTTCACTGTAGCTGGCTTTTATTTACTGTAGCTGATTTAGCTTTTTTTGGTCATAATTAAATTTAAAAAAATGTAAAAATAGAAAAAAATATGTTAGCCCATCACGGATAATGCAAAGGAACACGAGAAAAAAAGAAAAATGCAAAAAAAGCCTAAAAAAATCTAAACAAATTCAGAAAAAGACAAATTACTGAATAATGAAAAAAAAGCTGAAACTAGAAGCTGAAGCTGAAAAAAAGCTGAAACGAACGGAGCCGGATGCCGTGGCAACTGGCAAATCATCAGGCTATATAGTATAGACAATGTAGCTACGGATTAGATGACAATACAGTGAGCAGCCCATATAGTCAGCAAGTCATAGGTATGCTCTAAAATGCTGAAAGCCCTAATTTTTGGCTCTTGTGAGGATTTTTCATTATAGAATCTGTTAGCTTTTGCTAAGTTAAAAACTAAAAAAGTAAGAAAAAATAGAACACATCGTTGTATCTTTTATGACAATAAAAAAAAGAAGAAAAACCAAAAAACTAAAAAACTAAAATTTAGGGAAAAAAAAGCTGAATCCATTTAGTGCAATAAAATGTGTGAATATAGAACTGTTTCTCTTACGAAGTTTAATGTGAAAGGAGTGGCCCAGCCGGAGTCATTAAAGCCATATAGTACTAGATGGACAGGAAGAAGGACCCCTCAAACAGCACTAGCTACCTGTCCCGGTCTACATGTCGTGTATCAGGTTCAATGGATGCCATGGCCCTTTACTTCTTGACTTGACTTATGTGATTCATCTGTATGACTAAATTTAGACCCTGATTGTTTTGATTTTTTTCGATTTCAGCTTTTTTTTCACTATTCACTACACTATCCACTAACTTAGCTACAGTGTTTTTTTAGTCAGCTACAGTGTTTTTTCAGCCAAAAACCATCGCTATTCCGATCACCCCCTAAGCAGATATAAACATAGTTTTTACTCTTATATGATTTCAAATTCATACAGAGATCACCTAATTAGAGAGAAACAACGAAAAACGAAGAAATACAAAATAGGTACATTAAGAATAGAAAGCTCATATCAAAAAATATATAATTATTCTGCTGTGAGTGTGGAGGAGCGATAAGTTACCTGTGTATGAAATATATGAAAATTAGTTATATAATAGAACATTGTGAATGACAATGAAATTTTAGATCATATGAAATATACCATAAATAAGTTAATTTGAATCATGAGATAAATTTGAATCACGGGGCAAATGCATTTTACGCGACTTCATGCCTTGGAAGTGGTTTATGAATTTATCACCATCAATGCTATAAATCTATGAATAAATTATAATGACTAAATTATGATAACTATTTATATATACTAAAAATTTAAACTCTAGACTCTAAAATGCTAATTGAGTAGCAAGTAAACAGCTAACGAAGAATATTACTCACTCAATATCTTAATTTATCAGTTGAAGGTGAACTGTTAAAACTTGAAACCAGCTGACCAAACCAGACTCAAGTCCTTGATTCGCAGTTCCCAATCAGCCTTAGGCAATCACTTCCTCAGTTACTCTCTTTAAACTCTTTTTAGTCTCTCTCTCCTCACACCCTCAGCTCTCAGCCTCTCTCTTGTCTTTGCGGTGCGGCTGGCTAGCGATTGGTGTCCCTACCCCCGCCGCAATGCTCCTGTCGGTGGTGGCTCAGCCCTTGTCGCCGCGCGCCACGGTCAAGCTCCCCCCACTGGCCCGACCGACTCCAGCTCCCCTCTCCCCCTGGTCGCCGCGCGCCGCGGTCAAGCTCCCCCTGTTAACCCGACCGACTCCGACTTCCCTCTCCCCCTCGCCGCTGTGCGCTGCAGTCAAGCTCCCCCCGCCGGTCCGCTCGACTTAGCTCCCCTCGGCTGCCCCGACTCGGTTGAGCTCCGCCTCGCCGCCCCCGCGTCCCAGTCCAGCTCCCCCAGCCCCCAGATGGCCAGATTTGCCTCCCCTCGGTGGCTCGACCGATGGACTAGCCCTCACTGCCCCCACACCCTGGTCCCTTGCGAGGCTGCGATATGCACCGTTAGCTTTCTTTGGAAATCAATGGCTTCTCCCGATTGCTAATTTGGTACTTGGTGGTAGGCTTTATGAGTTGAAGTTGAAGTTGGTGTTTTGGTGGGCCGCTGAGATGGATTTGTTGAGCCTCTTTATAGCAGTGAGCTGACTACTCTACGCTTTGTTGGGCATCTTTATAGCAGTGAGCTTGGCGCCAGGCCGCGATCTCCTTTCCTAATGTGCTCATCGGCCGGCACCCTACGGGGTGTTCCTTGCCATCAGGGAGGGTAGGCTCGAGTCTTACCAAGCTTACCCTTTATCTTCGCCCTTGTGTGTGTCTATATGTATGTATGTATGATGCATGCATGCATGTCGATGTTGGTTAAACGGCCGGGCGGGCAGACCTCTCCAATGGAAGTCGAAGGGAATTTGTGAAAACACATCCAGCCATCCAGGTACAAAAGAGCATCGGAACAGTACTACTACTACAGAAGAACCGAGCTAGGTGCAGGATTGATACAGTAACTGAAGGATTCAGCTAGCTAGCTAAAAGTTCAGAGCTCAGATGCACAAGCAAGCAAGCACAACACTAGTAGCAAGCGTCAGTGTTTGTTGTTGGCTCTATAATGGAGTGGACCAGCTGTATATGCAGTAGCAGTGTCATTGTTCGATTACAGTGTCATTCGGTGAGGGCTTGGGCCGTGCCGTGGCATGCTTCGGACCATGTTGTATCATGTCGGCTTAGCCCAGCCATCCTACTATGTCGGTCCCCCTCATCTCTGATCAAACCTAGGCACGGCCTAAACCCCGATAGGCTGGTGCCATGCCGTGTTAGTCATAGCCTAGCTCTAATTAACTATAAAGGCAGAGACACCGGATTGGAGTGTATACTGGTTGAATACACTGGTTGCTTCTTGGGACTCCCCTAAATTCTCTTCTGGAATTTTGTAGGAAGTTTATGCACAACCATCGGGGCCTCTGAAGATTATCGAAACCATTAAGCTTATACACAACCATCAGACCTCTGAATTTTGCTCCTTGATCGCAAAATCTCAACAACAGATAGAAAATTTGCATTAATTTTCATCCCACAAAGATGCCTCAAAACTCTTTCAGTGTTTTCAACTACTGAGTACAGAACAATTGATCCCTAGATCATGGTCTTATTTTTATCAGAGGGGAATAAATACCATGGCAAGGTAAAAAGGATGTATTGTCTCGTCACACCTCTGTTTCGGAAAGTTTTGTGATACCATTGCGAGGGATTAATTAGTCAGCAATGTCTATAAGTATTAATTAGCATATCAACTAGAATTTTTGAAGCCACGTATAGGTCAGAGACTCAGAGTAGTCACCATTGCCGCATTAATATCTTGAGTCGTTGCACCATTCTCAGCTGCAATACTTTGAACTAGGAACTTGTCAGAGGTTCCTCACTCTGTTCTTGCATTGTCACTAACAACAGACAAAAAGTTAAGACTTCTAGAGCAGAAAACCGAACTAAGCAGACTTGTCCTTGTCTTCTTCATCTTCGGGTTCATTCGGGCTTTCTTTTATCTTTCGGTCCATTCAGGCTATACGGGATAGTACGGATAGAGCCATAAGTGTGTTTACGAGAAAAAGAGAAATAGCGGTTAAGACCAAAAAGGTTATTGAGGCGTTCAAAATTTATAAATCAAATTTGAACTAAATTAAATCATTATCTCGATTTATAATTTACAAATCAACTATAATCACGTGTACAAACTAATTAAATGAGTATCGTATATCGCTAATTTCATGCTTAAATTAACATAAATTAATGTGACAAATTTGAAGCACATAAAATTTCTAAAAAAAGTACAAAATTACTACGGCTATGTCGGGAGGCTTTGCATACAATTTCGTAATTTTTGGAGCTTGTTTGCTATATATAATAGCCCCTATAAATATCAAAATCTTATAATTTTTTGAGCAACATTCACAGTGCATAAAATTACAGAAAAATTACACAGTCAACTATATTATGTCAAGAGGCTATACATAAATTTTTATAATTTTTTGAGCTCATTTGCTATATTAAAAAATTCCTAAAAATTTAAAATAAAAATTAAATTTATGTCACCACCGTACCTTCACAAGAAATCGAAAGGTCACCACCGTCCTTCATAATTTACGCACGCAAAAAAAGAAAAATAGATCCATCGATAAGCCACTGAAATTGGGACGTGGAGTATTGTTCTTCAGGAATTAGGCTCATCGTCACCAATGGAGACCCCGAGCAAGATTGTGTGGCTCAGCTCGATAGAGCTTACGCCTAGAATTTGATTTTTATTCCTGTAGTACATAATTTTAAATGGTATATTTTTTAATATAGAGTTTATAGATATTATGTCAAATACAACTATATTGGCTAAAATCATATATAACTATTTGTCTTTACATACTGTCTCACACGAACAACTAGAATTCACAAATCATAAGTAACAAACCATAACATAAAAGACCACATAGGACAAGACATGATCTTTAATAAGTAACTTTAATTGTCAATTTTCATGATAATATATTAGTAAATTGGTTAGGAAGAACCGAGTTAAAGTAAACACAATGGTGAGCATGCCCACTCACGTAAAGCAGGCTGTCGCCCAGTCGTCATGTTTCTGCATAGCATTCCAAAGATGCTATCTCACAGAGGGCAGTGCTGGATGCATTTCAGGACAAGACACAGGCAAGGCAAGCATCTACACATAGGATGCCTCAACAATGTATTAATTGTAACATCAAGTGTGTTTTCAATTCAAACTAGCTAGATTAATGCAGATATCCTAGTAGAGATGATCCTTTGTCACCAGTCGTCATGATAACACATAGGATAAATTGGTTTGTGACTTGGGTTCTCTATGGCACCTCTCATGGCTTTATATAGTTCTTCCTAGCCCTCTTCAAAAGGGAGTAGGAGTCCTAATCCTATTAAGATTCATTTAGAAATCCATATAACACACCACCCAAGTCCTAATAGGAAGGATATGAGTCACCCTACCTCAATAATTTCAATCTTGACTCTTATCTTTTGAAGTTATCATACTCCTTTAAGAATTTGCTCCAAATCTGCTATGTCCTTTTATTCTTTCTTCCCATCTTCTAATAATACTATTTTTATATAATTAATCGAAATATGATTCGGAGGCTGTTTTTTTCGTTCCTCCTTTTCTTTCCATTGCTTTTTGTTTGATTGTTTCTTTCCTTCCTTCCCGACCGTGCGATTTGGAGCCGACCTTTTTCCACTTGTACGGAAGTCCACTGCTACATTGTAATTTAGGGGGTGATCGGAATAGCGATGGCTTTTGGGGGTGATCGTTTCAGCTTCTAAAAGCTTCAGCTTTTAGCTTCAGCTTTTTTTTTACTATTCACTACACTATCCACTAACTCAGCTACAGTGTTTTTTCAGCCAGCTACGGTGTTTTTTCAGCCAAAAGCCAAAAGCCATCGCTATTCCGATCACCCCCTTTGGCTTTTGGCTGAAAAAATACTGTAGTCGGCTAAAAACACCGAGCTGAGTTAGTGGATAGTGTAGTGAATAGTGAAAAAAAAGCTGAAGCTAGAAGCTGAAGCCGAAAAAAGCCGAAACGATCACCCCCTTAAGCTAGAAGCCCACTGCTGAAGTCATTTGAAGTGCTACCAAAATTTTCAGGGGGCATCCAAGCATCCGTGGCCATAATTATGGCCGAAGGGAGAGGCTGTATGATCTATCGCTATCACTATCGTCGTCCAAGCTTTCAGTTTGTTGGGTTATAATTATATTACAAACTTTTCTTTTTTATTCTATGTTGGGCTTTTTTATTCTTTTTTATCCGCTTCCTCGGCCTTCCTAATTGTGGCTCCATCCCAACGAATTGTGACATGGACCCACCGAACAGAGAGTAGGTTCCCTAGGCCCGAGTCTAAATCACCGTTGCCATCATCTCTTGCCATCCGCACATCGAAAGGGAAACAAACCTCTTCAGCACCGACGTCGAGTAGCAAACTTTGCATTTGGTGGGTGCTCCCTATTCGGAGTTGCATTTGGGTCCAATTGCTTTATTTTTTAGTTGTTTTCTTTGTTGTTGTTTCTTCCTTTTGAACAATTCATTCCTACGACACGATCGATATTGTCGCCTCTTCCACGACGGGATCTTCGTTGCCACTTACATTAATCAGCACCTGTGTGTGCCCTGGTTCGTTCATGTATATTTTGCTAATAGCAGTATGTTTCTTGATGAATGTAGATTAGCTAACAGGACCCACTGCGTACGTGTTATTTCTCTCTTTTTTTTACTTTCCTTTTTGATTTATCATGTGCTAGAACTAGCAGAATTGTTCACGCAATTGTGCGGCTAGAAATTGCAACACGCTTTATTTGTTATACAACTCTACGTGCCTATAGAAAATATAGTTTTGCTTGCTATCCAACTCTAATGTCTATGAAAAATATAGTGGTATTTGTTATACAATTGTGAATTTGTGATAGCTATAGTACCTTCATCCGATTAATCCGCACTGTTATAAATAATTTTAATACTAAACAGTTCCAACATTACTTAAATTCAATAGTTGGTTAGGAGGTAGAGGTGCTGCGGCGCATGACGGTCGGCGGCGCGAGGAGAAGTGCGGCGGGCGAGGAGACGCCGGTGGCTAGGATGCAGAAGCGAGGGTCGTAGGATGCGAGCCACTCATGATACCATAAAAGCGTGGAGGTATTTGGAAGATCACGCAATGAGATTATTGATTGGTCATTAGTGGTTACATATACACGTAAAGCCTCAAAGGCAGGCAACAAACGCAAGATATTTACTAACCAAATATAGCTAGTTTGTTGCCTAGAGAGGCCAATCTTCAGGGGCCACCGATCCCGTGCTATCTGGACGTTAGGCATGCCTGCATGCTACTGTAGCGATTCTGCATGCTACTGTAGTAAAATACGCGGAATACGAATACGCCACGCTAACACTTCTGATTTTGTTGCATAATCTGAAAGAGCGAAAGAGAACGTGGCTATAATGTACACTTCTGATTTTGTTGCATAAGCTATAATGAAGTGGTGTCCACAGAGAACCATAGATGCTGGATGTACAAATGGATGCTGAAGAGTCATAGCGAAAGACAGACCAAACTGTACCCACTTCAAATCTTGAGCATGGGTTAGCTTTGTAATCAAATTATCCATATTTGGTCCGGTGTTTTGCGCCGCACATGGACTGATGGACCAAATTAGTGGCAACTCAAACCTGCAAGTAACAAATGAACACCACGCGAGAAATGAAACACAGAGAAAGAAATGACTCAGGGAAGCAGTAAGGATATGGCCTTTGAGCAGAAGTTGAAATGACTTAGGGAAGCAAGGGAAGTGGTGCCAACAATTTGAAGCTGACAACAGAACGTGAACTTCATAAGACACATCTCAACACATGAAAAGTCAAAAAAACATGTGGTCCGTAAAATTGCCTGTCAGCTACAGGAGATCATTTTTGTTGTACATTATGTACAGCTCTGCAGCAACATGTCCAATACTATACCTAAATCCTATGTAACTCTTTGGCAGCAAATTTACATTCCAAGACATGACCGTCTCTCTACTTATTTCCAGCTCTGCAGCCATCTTGAAGTGGTGTCCACTGAACCATAGATTTCTGTCAGTAACCCATGTGGAAAACAGACCTCTCTCAATACCAATTAATACCTTGTATATCCAACGAATTCTGCTGTGTCCGGATTCTGGAATCAGGCGAAGAGAAGCCCCTAAATGATGGAGTTGATATCCTCAGCAACCCATGTGGAAATGGCGAAGAATACCCGTCCCTTCCATCCCTGCAGCAACCACCGGCGATCCACATCGATGACAAAGTCCTTGTGGTAGTGGTTCTTGACCTTGTATCCAAAAATCTATAAGTCAAAAACCTATAATATCCAAAAACTATAAGTCAAAAATCTAACACATAACCAAAAGGACGACAATAACCTGTAGAGTCAGATCGATCCAAGGAATCAACAATAATATGTTTTATTGGTCATCCATTGCCGGCTTAGAGAATTATTGGTCATCCAACAATAACACAATCAAAGAGTAAGTAGTCCCAATCCACTCTTAAAGGTGCTTTAATATTTGTGCAATTCACTATTTAAGAGAGTATAGAATCACCTCCCCACTCTTATTTATTACCCTTCCAATGTAATACTCTGCTACAATCGAAAGGTCACCGTCCTTCATAATTTACGCACGCAAAAAAAGATTCCTCGACAAGCCACTAAAATTGGGACGTGGAGTATTGTTCTTCAGGAATTAGGCCCATCGTCACCAATAGAGACCCCGAGCACGATTGTGTGGCTCTGCTCGATAGAGCTTACGCGTAGGATTTGATTTTTGTTCCTATAGTACGTAATTTTAAAAGGTGTATTTTTTAAATATAAAGTCTATAGATAGATTATAGTAGATACTATATCGAGTACAGCTATACTGGCTAAAATCGTATACGACTATTTCTCTCTGCATACTGTCTCACGCGAACAGTTAGAATTTAAAAATCATAAGTAACAAACCATAACACAAAAGAACACATAGGACAAGACATGAACTTTAATAAGTAACTTTGATTGTCAATTTTTATGATAATATATTAGTAAAAAGTATAAAAATATTATATTTCAAAAGTACTCATCATAACAGTTTTAATAATACCTGCAAAAACCGTAGCATTCCTATCTCTGCTGGGAGTTTACGGATGTGTATCTGCTAGACCAAGGTACCTCAGGTGAAATAAATTTCCAACATGTCCGAGTTTAAGGGGGCTACTTCCCCCAAGATAACATCCATGTATATCCAACACACGTAAAACATCAAAGCTCAAAATGGGCGACGAGCTTTCTAGTTACTGTTTAGTTTTTAATTTTTTGATTATTTTTTATTTTACGTTTTTTTGTTATTTCTTTTTTTTTGTATTCCTTTGTATTGTTCGTGATGGACTAACATGTTTTTTTTAAATTTTTTTAAAATTTAATTATGCCAAATAAGCCAACTCAGCTACAGTAAAAAAAGTTATAAGCCAACGCTATTATAAACACCTCCAATAGCAGGTGGAAAGAGAGTAATGGACCTCACTTGTGACACAAAATCAAGAGGTGTGGTTTCATCTACCTTGCTATTTTGGAGGGATATCATGCGTACCTTGCTTTGCAAATTAGGCGTGCTTTGTTAAGTACCATCCAATATAGTTACAAAGTTTTCTTCACTTGACAAGGCACAGATGAGATCAAGCACCCTATCATGTACACAACAAGCTACTACGTTGTCTTTGTAATATATATTATATATTGGCTGGATAATATTTCTATTTATGAGCTCATTAAAGTAACTCTTTCTGGGCTTGTAGGATTATCGATGGCAATCAGAGAGGTGAATAATTACAGTCCTCAATATGTAGATACAGCCGTGTAAATTTAAGGAGCCATAGTGCAATTCTCTGAATATGTAGATCCATGAAAATAAACATCTTTCCTCATCAGCTTATGCAAGCATCTGTTTACTCTTCCCAGCCGCAAGGGAAGTGGTGCTAACAATTTGAAGCTAACAGTAATGAAACACAGAAAGAAATGACTCAGGGAAGCAGTAAGGATATGGCCTTTGAGCAGAAGTTGAAATGACTCAGGGAAACAAGGGAAGTGGTGCCAACAATTTGACGCAAACAACAGAACGTGAACTTCATAAGACACATCTCTAACACACGAAAAGTCAAAACATGTAGTCCGTAAAATTGCCTGTCAGCTACAGGAGATCATTTTTGTTGTACATTATCACAGCTCTGCAGCAACATAATCCTATGTAACTCTTGGCAGCTAATTTACATTCCAAGACATGACCGTCTCTCTACTTATTTCTAACATACAAGACTCACCACCGGTCTAAGCCATCTTGAACTGTAGCGATTCTGCATGCTATTGTAGCAGAATACGCGGAGTACTTGCAATACGAATACTCCACGCTAACACTTCTGATTTTGTTGCATAATCTGAAAGAGCGAAAGAGAACGTGGCTATAATTAATGTACAAATGGATGCTTAAAAGTCACAGCGAAAGACAAACCACCGGTCTAAGCCATCTTGAAGTCCACAGAGAACCATAAGATAATACCAATACCTTGTATATCCAGCGAATTCTGCTGTATCCGGATTCTGGAATCAGGCGAAGAGAATTCTGCTAAACGATGGATTAGTTGACATCCTCAGCAACCCATGTGGACATGGCGAAGAATACCCGTCCCTTCCACCCCTGCAGCAACCACCAGCGATCCACATCCAAGACAAAGTCCTTGTGGAAGTGGTACTGGTTCTTGACCTTGTCCCTCACAAACTGAACAACCTCGGGGTTCAAGGGCAGCTGCCTCAGCCCCGCCCGGTGGTTGCGCACCTGCCATTGCTTGTATGTCTCAGGCGATCCACCCGGTCTGCACCTTCACAGCAATGACATTCAGGGCAGACCGCCCTAACATATCCAGCTCGACGAGCAGCCGCTCATCGTTCTCGCGGGGGATGGTCGCATCCAGCGCATCGAAAAACGCCGAGTAAAAGAAGACAGCCTCCCGGAACCGCGTCACGAAGAAGGGCGTGCCGTACGTGCCGTTCACGGCCACGGTGGATATACACGCCGGGCGCATCTTCCGAATGTTGCCGAGACCATGTCTCTGGGCTCAGCCGTCCGTGACAAGACTCTCGTCCATCGTTGCTCAAACAAGACCGGTAGTTCACAACAAGCACCTCGTCGGGTCGATGTTGAGGTCCTCTGCTGGATTGTCTCGACTTGGCTGCAACACCGCTGAACTCGAGCGGCACGCCGAACTCGCGAACACGCTTGCTCACCGCGCTGCGTCTCCTCGATCCGGAAGGTGGGTGGAACCACGCCGCGGAGGCCGATGCCGGTGAACCTCACCTCCGGTGGCCCACCTTCCCGGCCGACGACCACATGAGCAAGTCGGCCACCGGAGCCCATCTCGCACCGTAATCCACGATGTGCAAGCGGCTCCTCCCGCCACCGCATCGTAGATGGTCTTGTTGGAGAAGGTGAAGTTCACCGTGTTGAAGCAAAGAGTCGCCACGAACAGCACTGTAGGCCTTGAGGAACTCCACGATCGAGGTGTGCTTCGCCACGGCGATTGGTAGACCTGGCTCCCGTGCACGCAAGCCGCGCCTCCGGTCCCTCCGCGAACAAGTGTGCGGCCCTCGAGTGGCGTCCCCTCGGCGAGGAATGCCGCTTGATCTGCTTCGCCAGCTGCGCTCGCGCTCCGCGATCGCGCGTGGCCACCGCTGCGCGCAGGATGAGCATGGTGCGCAGGTCGACCAGCTCGCTAGCACTCCGCTTCCGCGCGCCTTGCCGGTGCCCTTCCTCTCACCTCGCTATCCTTGGCGATGCGCAGTCTTCCATCCTCTTCATGCACGCCTCGTACCCTCGGAGCATTATTTCATCGAACATCTCACGGCGCGGCTTCCCTCCTGCTCGGCATCATCGCCTTGCTGTTCCCGCCCGTCTCCGCCTCCAGTCGTTCGCGTCGTGCTGTTCTTGCGGTCCCGACCACCACCGGCGCCTCCTCCGAACATCGGCGTTCCACCGACCACCTCTTGCTTCACTCGGCGGCGGTGAGGTTGCTCACCGCTTGCGCCTCGGGGAAGAACTTTTCGGAGGTGGCCTCGAGGTCGATGAGTAGGTCGTTGTTGGTCGGCAGAACTTCTTGGCCTCCTCCATGCCCTTGAGGAACGCCAAGTTGAGCATGTCCACGTTGCCGTCGGTCCGCCATTGAAGAAGGCCGAGGCCGCGCTACAGTCACCGCCGCCACGGCACGCTGGTGATGGTCCCGCCTCCGCTCATCCGTGTCATTGAAGAAGGCCAAACTCGATGCCCGTGTCTGGCGGTGGCGCGAAGGATGAGTCGCCATGGTCGGCCGAGCCCTTGTAGAGCACCGGACTCTGCTGGAATCCCGCTGGCTGGGGCAACGCTCTCGGGCAAGAAAAAGTCATCGGCATCGTCGGCAAGGCCGATTCTCGTGTCGAGTAGGGTGGGACCGGATCACCGGAGAGTTCGATTGGGTCGTTGGGCCAAGTGGGGTTGGCGGGGCGGGGCGTCGGGGAGGATGAGGCGAGCGTGAGGCCGGTGGAGTTGCCGTTGTTGATGGCGGAGTCGGAGGAGGGGTGGCGCGCGGAGGAGGAGGTGGTGGTGGTGTCGAGAGGATTTGGGCGTGGGACTGGCTGGGCGGTGAGGAGGCGGGATGGTCGGGGTACTGGTAGAAGAACTTGTCGTCGATGTCCTCCTCCATGAGCATGCGGGAGATGTAGGGGAGGACGAGGTCGTCGTCGGAGGTGGGGTCGTCGGCGTGGGCATGCGGCGTGGGGGGGGGGAGGTCGAGGAAGAGGGAGGGGGAGAGCGGCTCGGGGTCGACGAGGAAGCGCTCCCGCAGGAACTCCTCCGGCGTGGCGGCCATGGATGAGCTTCCTACGGACTAGGAGTAGCAGCAGCAGTGGTGGTGATGTTGAGTGCGCACGGATGGATGGGAGCGCCACGTAAAAATAGAGCTGCCCCCGCCGAGGCAAGACGGTGACTTTAAGGGGTGATCGGAATAGCGATGGCTTTTGGCTTTTAGCTAAAAAAACACTGTAGCTAACTGAAAAACAATGTAGCTGAGTTAGTGGATAGTGTAGTGAATAGTGAAAAAAAGCTGAAGCTAGAAACTAAAACCGAAAAAAGCCGAAACAATCACCCCCTAAGATGGGTGACACGTAGAAACAGAGTCATGGCCACTCCGTTGAGGGGTTGCCTTCGAGGTGGACAACGCGTAGAAATGGAGCCACCCTGTTGAGGTGATGCTACCAGACGAGTGGCCAATGTTAGCGTAACCCGTGATTATTGCTTTGCCGTTTCTGCTACAGGAGCATGCATGCATGCACGTCCAGATTCTAGCGGCCTCACGCTGGCAACAAACCAAGCCTAGGATAGTTCCTGCCTTTTTGGCTGTTTTGTTGCCCCTTCTGTTATACGCTTGTGCGTATGTATCCAAGAATTCCACCGAGAAAGCCTGGGGGCGTTGGTGGGTTGGCGGTTGCGGGTGCGGCCCAAGAAGGCCGAAAGAGGGCCAAGCGCCAGGCGGGCCAGCCCACAGCTGGAAGGAGCCCGTCCACGGGTTGTAGATTGTGGGCCACCCGGCGCCGGTGCGAGGTCCACCAGAGGCCAGCCCATGCGAGATGGATGTGCTGGAGGCACCGGTGTCGCCGCCCGTCGCGTAGCTTCGTCACCCCTTGTGTCGGTTACGACGAGGACCGGTGTTACCGTCGGAAGAGCCGCTGGCGCCGGAGCCGCTATTGCCGGAGGTGCTGCTGTTGCCGGAGTGGTGGCGGTTGACAGAAACGCCTCCAGCACGCATGCGATTTTTACCCTTTTTTATAATATCTAAAAACCAACATATCTTTAGAGTCAACAATAAATTCGTACACATGCGATTTTTACCCTTTTTATGTCAAAAATCTATGACATAACCAAAAGGACATATCTTTAGAGTCAACAAAAAATACGTACTACATGCCTTGTTGGTCATCCATTGCCGGCTTAGAGAATTATTGATTGTTCTTAAGTGGTTGATCGAGCTCGTGACGACAATGGACTGCGAGTGGAGAACAAATCACCATCGTCACCACCACTGACGCAAGAACAAGAAGAAAGAGCTGTCGAGTTGAACTATGTTTTTTTTGTTCTCTTCTTTCCACCGAAAGTTTTCTGTTTCAACGTCCAGAAGAAAGTTCAACTCTCATTCGGTCGCTCTTATTTATTACCCTTCCAATATAATACTCACTCTGCTACAAATCGAAAGGTCATAATTTACTCTGCTCGTTTCAGCTTTTTTTTTCACTATTCAGTAATTTGTCTTTTATGAATTTTTTATAGATTTTTTGGGATTTTTTGCATTTTTTCCCCGTATTCCTTTGCATTGTCCATGATGTGCTAACATATTTTTTTTCTATTTTTCTATTTTTTTTAAGTTTAATTATGCCTAAAAAGCCGAATCAGCTACAGTAAAAAAACCAGCTACGGTGAAATTTCAGTTAAAAACCAGAAGCCATCGCTATTCCGAACGCCCCCTAAGGCTCATCGTCACCAATGGAGACCCCGAGCACAATTGTGTGGCTCTGCTCGGTATAGCTTATGCTTAGGATTTGATTTTTGTTCCTATAGTAGGTAATTTTAGATGGTGTATTTTTTAAATATAAAGTTTATAGGTAGATTATAGTAGATACTATATCGAATACAGGTATACTAGCTAAAATCGCATACGACTATTTCACTCTGCATACTGCCTCACGCGAACAGTTAGAATTTAAAAATCATAAGTAACAAACCATAACACAAAAGAACACATAGGACAAGACATGAACTTTAATAAGTAACTTTGATTGTCAATTTTTATGATAATATATTAGTAAAAAGTATAACAATATTATATTTCAAAAATACTCGTCATAACAGCTTTTAATAATACCTGCAAAAACTGTAGCATTCCTATCTCTCACTGGAGTTTACGGATGTGTATCTGCTAGACCAAGGTACCTCAGGTGAAATAAATTCCCAATATGTCCAAGTTTAAGGGGGCTAACATGTCTAAAAACCAACACATCTTTAGAGTCAACAATAAATACGTACTACATGCCTTGTTGGTCATCCATTACCGGCTTAGAGAATTATTGATTGTTAAGAAGTGGTTGATCGAGCTCGTGATTTACAATGGATCATGAGTGGAGAATAGGTCACCACCACTGACGCAAGAACAAGAAGAAAGAGCTGTCGCGTCGAACTGTGTTTTTTTATCTCCTTTCGACCGGAAGTTTTCTGTTTCAACATCCAGCAGAAAGTTCAACTCTCATTCGGTCACTCTTATTTATTACTCTTCCAATATAGGATGTGTTCTTTTCAGCTTTTCAAAACGGCTTTTGGCTTTTGCTACAGTATCTAACTTTCAAACGGAGTATTTTTGTTAAGATGGAGTCTACAACTTAATTATAGTACACGTTAAAAGCTCAACATCTGTACCATCCAAAATCGTAAGCGAGTATCTCTCTCTCCGTAGTCTCTGTGGCAAACAGCTAAAATTCAAAAATTTCAACCAAAAGTCATAAGTCACAGTAAAAAAAAAAACAAACCCAATGTTTGATTACTGTGCCATCGCGCGGTGGGTTGGCCAACAGGAGCAGCAAGCAAATCAGCAACAACTCGTTTACAGCTTGTTCCTTTCTTCCTTCGTCTGTTCGTTTACTTTCGCCACACGTACGCACGTACGTGTTTCAGTTTCCTAGGCTTTCATCTTCTGTAACCTCCATCTTCTCTCCTTCTGAGTCCTGACTGACGCATGTTGTTAACTTTGCGTTTCTTTTTCCTAGGCTTGCTTCACCTAGACGGGACTGCTCTGCCCTTCTCCTCTTGTCTTCTGTTCTGGTGTAATACACGCTAACTCAAGCATTTTTTTTATATAAAAAATCAGCTAACGCTAGCACTATATTATTGATTGGTGTAATTTTTTTCCCTGAATAATTGCATTTTAAAAAGTACTCCAATAACGTATGACACCAAGTGTCGTTGTACGTAAGAGCTGAGAACTGCACAACTTTGGATCGAACACACCTATCACTTGCATAGCGGATCATTTGGTTCATTTCTGGTCTTCTGGATGTGATTAAAATAAAGCACATATGAGTATGTAACTATGTGCCTGTGAGTATTTGGTTCATAGTGGATGACTGGATGTCATGCGCATATTATATATGCCTTTTGTATTCTTACATAATATTCGACTAGATATTCATTATCATATTCACATCCGCTCTGTATTCGTTCCGTATCTGTAACCGATACTACTCGGATTCGTATTCGGCACTATTTGTATTCGACTCCGAATCCGAGAAAAAAAATATAGGATAAGATATGGAATAAGCAATATCTGACCGAATTTGACCCGTTTTCGCCCTTACATCCAGCCATCCAGGCACAGCAGAGCATCGAATTGATGAGCCGAGCTAGGTACAGAGATTGATACAGTAACCGAAGGGATTCAACTAGCTAGCTAAAAGTTCAGTGTTTGTTGTTGGCTCTGCTCTAATGGAGCGGATTAGGGCACTGTTTAAAATGGTTTAAAGTCAGTTTCTATTTTTAGTTTCTGTTTTTTTTAACTATTTAGTAATTTTATCTTTTTCTTTTTTTTAAAGATTTTTTGAGTTTTTTCTTTTTCCCGTATTTTTTGCATTGTCCATAATGGGTTAACATATTTTTTTATTTCTAAATTTAATTATATCAAATAAGTCAATCCAACTACAATAAAAAATAAATCAGTTACAGTAAAGTATCATCACTCTAGAAGCAGTAGCAGTGTCAGTGTTCGATTACAATGTTTGATTATGTGTCATTCGGTCATCGTGGTAGGTGGATGGGTTGGCCAACAAGAGCAGCTCGTTTACTTCATCTGTTTGTTTGTTGGGTTTGTAAATATTATCAGAATGTTTTTTAAATAACTATTTAAATTTTTTATTTTTAAATATACATGAAGATTCGTAGGTAATTCTTTTTTTAAAAAAGAAAACCTTAGATCTTTAATCTAACAATTACAAATTTAAATAATTGTTCAAAAGAAAACATCTAGATTAGCCAGCATAGTGTGACGTCGACGTGTCAGCAAACTGCATGCGCACTTTATCGGCGCTGCTGTATTGGGCTGAATCTTTTAGCTTCTAACTTTTTAATTTTGTTTTTTTATTTTTTATATTGTTTATAATAATATAATATTTTTTATTTTTTTAATTTAATTATGCTAAAAAACTAGTAGCAACTACAATGTAAAAAATAAGCACAAAAAATACCAAACAGTGCTAAACAGTAAAAAAAGCTTGAGCTATAAGCCCAATAAGCGGATAGTGTCATTCCGTTGCATTCCAGTCGAGTACAACACACTTGCGTGCCGTATTTAATTAATTACATCAGTGTAGTTTATGGCTGTGTTCTTTTAAGTTTATAATTTTTTGTTTATGTTATAGTAATTAATTTTGAAATGGTATATTTTTTTAAGACGGAGTCTTCAAATCAATTATAGTAGATACTGTACCGAATTTATATGTATCGATCAAAATCACACATAAATATCTCTCTTCGTACTCCCTTGCGAACAGTGAGAATCTTGATGCCAACGAGCTCTGCCGCTTCCCTATACAGAGCGTAGCCACAATACGGTCGGACGTGTACCTACCATGCCTGTTAGCCACCTCTTGGATTTGCTTGTTGATATCTTCGATCGCGACGGCGATCTGATGGCGGGCCTTGCCTTTGCTGAACAAGTTGCCCATATTCGTCATGAACTCTTTGAGCCTGTTCGGCTTGGCCTCAACGACTTTGAACGCATGCATGTACGTCCAATATCCAACTCTAATGCCTATGAAAAATATAGTGGTATTTGTTATACAATTGTGAATTTGTGATAGCTATAGTACCTTCATCCGATTAATCCGCACTGTTATAAATAATTTTAATACTAAACAGTTCCAACATTACTTAAATTCAATAGTTGGTTAGGAGGTAGAGGTGCTGCGGCGCGTGACGGCCGGCGGCGCGAGGAGAAGTGCTGCGGGCGAGGAGACGCCGGTGTCTAGGGTGCGGAAGCGAGGCTCGCAGGATGCGAGCCACTCATGATACCATAAAAGCGTGGAGGTATTTGGAAGATCACGCAATGAGATTATTGATTGGTCATTGTTGGTTACATATACACGTAAAGCCTCAAAGGCAGGCAACAAACATAAGATATTTACTAACCAAATATAGCTAGTTTGTTGCCTAGAGAGGCCGATCTTCAGGGGCCACCGATCCCGTGCTATCTGGACGTGAGGCATGGACGTTAGGCATGCCTGTATGCTACTGTAGCTATTCTGCATGCTACTGTAGCAGAATATGCGTAGTACTTGGAATACGAATACTTCTGAATAATCAGGGAGCAAAAGAGTGCTCCCTGATTTTAGAATACGCTAACACTTCTGATTCTGTTGCATAATCTGAAAGAGCGAAAGAGAATGTGACTATAATGTACAAATGGATGCTTAAAAGTCACAGCGAAAGACAGACCACCGGTCCAAGCCATCTTGAAATGGTGTCCACAGAGAACCATAGATGTTGGACCGTAGATTTCTGTCGGTAACATAGGAAAACAGACCTCTATCAATACCAATACCTTGTATATCCAGCGAATTCTGCTGTATCCGGATTCTGGCGAAGAGAAGCAGCTAAACAATGGAGTTGACATCCTCAGCAACCCATGTGGACATGGCGTAGAGTACCCGTCCCTTCCACCCCTGCAGCAACCACCGGCGATCCACGTCGACGACAAAGTCCCTGTGGAAATGGTTCTTGACCACGTCCCTCACAAGCTGAACAACCTCGGGGTTCAAGGGCAGCTGCCTCAGCCCCGCCCGTTGGTTGCGCACCTGCCATTGCTTGTAAGTCTCGGGGCGATCCATCCGGCTGCGCACCTTCGCAGCGACGCGACATTCGGGCACCCGCCTAAGATATCCCGCTCGACGAGCAGCCGGTCGTCGTTCTCGCGGGGGACGGTCGCATCCAGCGCATCGAAAAGCGCCGAGTAAAAGAAGAGAGCCTCCCGGAACCGCGTCACGAATAAGGGCGTGCCGTACGTGCCATTCACAGCACAGTGGATATACACGTCGGGGCTCATCTTCCGAATGTTTCCGAGGACCATGTCTCGGGGCTCGGGCCGTCGTGACAAGACTCTCGTCCATCAGTTCTTTGAAACCACACTGGCGATTCACAACAAGCACCTCGTCGGGTCGATGTTGAGGTCCTCGGCTGGATTGTCTCCAACTTGGCTGCAACACCGTGGAACTCGAGCGACACGCCGAACTCGCGGGCACGCTTGCTCGGTGGCGGCTGTCTCTCGACCGAAGGATGGGCGGAACCACGGTTGCGGAGGTCGATGCCGGTGAACCTCACCTTCGGTGGCCCACCTTCCACGGCCGTCAAGAACTTGAGCAACTCGCCACCGGAGCCCATATCGCACATTGTAATCCACGATGTGCAAGCGGCTCCTCCCGCCACCGCATCGTAGATGGTCTTGTTGGAGAAGGTGAATTTCACCTCGTTGAAGCGGCGGTGCGCACGAACGACTGTAGGCCTTGAGGTGCTCCACGACCGAGGTGCGCCGCCACGAGCGATTGGTGACTGGCTCCCGTGCCCGCATGCCGCGCCTCCAGTCCCTCGCGAAGCAGTGTGCCGGCCTCGAGTGGCGTCCCCTCGGCGAGGAATCTTTGCTTGATCTGCCGGCCGCTCGCTCGCGCTCGGCGATCGCGGCTACCGCCGCTGCGCGATGGATGGCGGTGCGCAGTCGACCAGCTCGCTAGCACTCCGCTTCCCGCGCCGCCTTGCGGTGCCCTTCCTCTCGCCTCGTTGTCCTTGGCGATCGCGCAGTCTTCCATCCTCTTCATGCACGTCTCGTACCCTCGGAGGAGCATTATGTCGTCGAACATCTCGCGGCGCCGCTTTCCTCTGCTCGGCATCATCGCCTTGCTGTTCCTTCCCGTCTCCGCCCCGTGTCGCGCATCGTGCTGTTCTTGCGGTCCCGACCACCATCGGCGCCTCCTCCGAACATCGGCGTTCCACCGACCACCTCTTCTGCACTCGGCCGGCGGTGAGGTTGCTCACCGCTTGCGCCTCTGGGAAGAACTTTTCGGAGGTGGCCTCGAGGTCGATGAGTAGGCCGTTGTTGGTCGGCAGAACTTCTTGGCCTCCTCCATGCCCTTGAGGAACGCCAAGTTGAGCATGTCCACGTTGCCGTCGGTCGCCATTGAAGAAGGCCGAGGCGGCGCGCTACGGTCACCGTCGCCACGTAGTGCACGCTGGTGATGGTCTGGCCTCCTGCTCATCCGTGCCATTGAAGAAGACCAAACTCTGGATGCCCGTGTCCTGGCCGGTGGCGGCGAAGGATGACTCGCCATGCTCGGCGGAGCCCTTGTAGAGCCCCGGACTTTGCTGGAATCCCGCGCTGGGGGCAACGTCTCCGGGCAAGAAAAAGTCGTCGGCATCGTCGGCAAGGCCGATTCTCGTGTCGAGGTTGGGTGGGGACTGGAGCAGCTGGGAGAGTTCGATTGGGTCATAGGGCAAAGTGGGGTTGGCGGAGGCGAGGGCGTCAGGGGAGGATGAGGAGAGGGTGAGGACGGTGGAGTTGCCGTAGTTGATGGCGGAGTCGGAGGAGGGGGTGGCGGCGTCGGAGAGGATTTGGGCGTAGGGCTTCTGGGCGGTGAGGAGGGTGGGGTGGTCGGGGTAGTGGTAGAAGAACTTGTCGTCGATGTCCTCCTCCAGGAGCATGCGGGAGATGTAGGGGAGGACGAGGTCATCGTCGGAGGTGGGGTCGTCGGCGTGGGCATGCGGCGTGGGGGGGAGGTCGGGGAAGAGGGAGGGGGAGAGCGGCTCGGGGTCGACGAGGAAGCGCTCCCGCAGGAACTCCTTCGGCGTGGCGGCCATGGATGAGCTTCCTGTGGACTAGGAGTAGCAGCAGCAGTGGTGGTGATGTTGTGTGGAGGGAGACATGGATGGGAATGCTAATGGAGCGCCACGTAAAAATAGAGCTGCACAGCCTGCGATCTTTAGAGTCAACAATAGATACGTACACATGCGCTTTTTATGTCAAAAATCTACGACATACCCAAAAGGACACATCTTTAGAGTCAACAATAAATACGTACTACATGCCTTGTTGGTCAACAATAAATTAAAAATCTATAAGTCAAAAACCTAGAATATCCAAAAACTATAAGTCAAAAATCTAAGGCATAACCAAAAGGACGACAATAACCTCTAGAGTCAGATCGATCCAAGGAATCAACAATAATATGTTTTGTTGGTCATCCATTGCTGGCTTAGAGAATTATTGATTGTTAAGAAGTGGTTGATCGAGCTCGTGACGACAATGGACTGCGAGTGGAGAATAGATCACCATCGTCACCACCACTGACGCAAGAACAAGAAGAAAGAGATGTCACGTCGAACTATATATTTTTTTCTTCTCTTCTTTCCACCGGAAGTTTTTTCCTAGCTTGCTTCCCCTAGACGGGACTGCTCTGCCCTTCTCCTCTTGTCTTCTGTTCTGGCCCAGCCCGGGTTTAGCTTGAAACAGGTCCGGCGAAGGTTATCGAAGATTTTTTTTTGGAGATCTTCTCTCTGTGATGTGGTTCGCGTGCTTTTCACTACGGCGTCATCGACGCAGGCTTAAACACTCCATCCTAGCTGGGAGACGAGGAGGAGAGCTATCAACACGTCTAGGTGAAGGTGGCACCTGTGTTTTTGAGACCCAAGGGTATCCTGACATAGCAGTATATTCCCCTTGAGACTATGAAGCTCGTTTCGGCCTTCTCCTCCCTATTCGTGCGGATCTGATTATCAAAGTCTTTTGAAGTTTTTAAAATAAAATTCACTATTTTCTTGAAATTAATACAACTTAAATTAAATTTTTAATAATTAAAGGAATTCAATATCACTAAAATAGATATTAACATTTGCTAGATGTATTTTATTCAGGTTCCTTGTATCTCAAGGAATTTTCTAAGTTTTTTTGGTTTTATTTATTATTTTCTAGAGTTTTTATTTTATTTGAATATCTGAAACTAGAAAATTCCTAAAAATCTTAGAAACAGTATTGTGCCTGGGCCGTTACTGTTCATTGTTCCAATTAGCCATAGCTATCCGATTCCTCTGTGACCACGCAATAGTCATCCAAGTACCCTTCGCTTTCGACCACCGGATCTTTCAAGTGCAACATGTCAGACATCGGGAAGCGCGAGCACTGTTCATCTGTGCATTATGCGATTGCCGCCCAATCCAAACCAAGCCACTTGTCGTGCATCTGAGCCCCAGGCTACTGTTCATTGTCGTGTTCGGGAGGGACTCCGTCGTCGCGTTCATCTCGGTTTCCATGCTCTGGACGAACTTCATCGGGGATTCCTCGGTCACCGCGCCATATATAGCTGCTGCCCCATCGTGCTTTACACCTCGCCTCTCTCCGCCCTTCGCCCTGACGAGCTGTGCAGCCGCCATCGCTGATGTTAGTTTCGGGTCCCTTTGTGTGCATCTTCGTCTCCGGCCGACGTCATTGACCCACCACCGTCCTTCGTAAATTCGCCATCGTCGTCGTCGTCGGTGAGCCACCTCGCCAACCTGTCCATCCTCTCTGGCTAGCCTCACCTACCAAGCCACCGTCCCGCGCCTCGCTTAGCTCCCGCCGTCGCGCCGCTTCCCCATTCCGCCGCCCTGTGCCGCGCATCGCCCCTCGGTTCGTGCGTCATCGCTCACCAGCTGAGGTGACGCTTCACACCGTGTGTTGGCCACGTCACCGCACCCGCGCTCGTGCGACCCTTCGCCTCCTCCGTGAGCCAAGTCCACGTGAGCCGAGAGTCTGACAAGCCGGACCCACACGTCAGCCAACACTGTGCCGTGCACCCATGAGCCAGCTAAGCTAAGTTACTGTCCACGCCAGCCACCACCTCAGCCCTAGATGCCATGTGTCATCATGCGTCAAGCCACGTGGGTGCCACGTCAGCCACCCGAGCCCTCCAATTGCCATGTCAACTGACACGTCAGCATGCCATGAGACAGCCACGTCCCACTGCCATGTCAGCCCTAGCCACTACGTCAGCAAGCCCAGTTGTCCGTGTATTGTTCCGTGAGCTGAGTCCACCGTAGACCAGCTCTCTCGTGCACCAAGTCTACATCACAATAACCTTTTTAATTTCCAGAATTTGTTTAGATTAATTTTTTCAAGAACACGTTCTCCTCCGCCCTAGTTCTGATTGATCTCGTTCGTTTTTCTTAATTCATATAAAATCAAGCTCTACCATTTGGTTCTATTTTTAAAGTTTTTGGAGTTTATTTGAATTTTATTTTATTTTATTTTATGTCTCGTTGTTTTCTCTCTCGTTAGATCGCGTTTTCGAAGTAGTGGAAGCATAATCAGAAGATCGAGAATTCATAACCGAGCAAGGCCAAGGCAAGTCGTGTCATTTGATCATGTTGGATCTAGTTTTTAATCTATTATTTATTTATTTTATTTTAAATTATCATGCATTACTATTTTATTACAAACCCTTATACCTGATAGATATTGTCCAACTCGATTAATCCCTCACTTGATAATTTCAATATCATGATTCTATTATCACCAAAGGATAGAAAATTATTTAGTGATACTATACTAGTTGTCACATCGGTTGTACGATTAATATGTTTAGCTATGTTTATAGTCTCGTTGGGCTTATCATCACATATAATCAATTAATTAATATTGATTTAATAAGATATTGAATCGTGGATAGTGCCACAGTTATAAAATTTATGTGCCATGACATTGGTGTGTCATTGCTGGTGATTATATAAAATTGATTTTCACTTGGACGAGTGATCGTGCAGTAAAGAGGAAAGTGTAGATTCACTTCAAGGAATGTGAATATCTCACCTAGGTAATATCTAAGGAATTAACTCTATGCGTCATTGATCTAAGCCTTATCGTGCAAACTACATATTTAGTATGGGATGTACCTGACTGATTAATTTGATATTTTAATTTTAATTTTGTCATTGAGTTGAACATAGTTGCGGATTTCCATGAGACGCAAGATGGGGCAATTATCGACTTAGTGGTTAACCTATTCGATGACGAAATCTTAGCGGGCGGAATTAAGTTGAGATTCAGCATTGCAAAGACCTTGTTGTGATTTTCTTTTAGCGCGGGGATGATCACATCGTTTGGATATAGTATGCAACCTATACAGAGTGTAAAACTATTCGAATAGCCGTATCTCTTGTTATGAATAATGCTCAGTGATTTCACACAAGGGTAGACATTTCCTAAAAATTTGGCTAGGAAAGCCGTGAAAAGTGAATGGTTAGTTCACTGGTGGTTTGCTAAGGGCTGCTGCACGTACGCCACTAATGGCGCCCTTGCGTCCAATGTTTTTTCTCCCTGACGACGCTTTCGTGGAGTGTTACGTGGTAGGACAATCACGGGTGAGGTGCTTCCCCTGACCGTGCACCTCGTACCATAATCTTTGTTGTCATTCCTCTTATCGACCTCATCCTCTTCCATGGTTGTGGCCCATCTGTCCACGTGCTCACCTGCTGGGGGCGGTGTTGCCTTCTCCACCCCCTTTGATATCAAGGACGTATCTAACCTAGGGCCCCTTCTGCTGCTTGCGGCCGAAGCCCTTCCTCAGTGCCTTGGATGCGGGCTTGGCCTTAATGGTTTTGGCCTCCTATTGTTGCACATTTTCTTAGGCCCTGGCGTATTCCTCCATTTTATGAAAGAGTTTTGCTACCGTTCTAATGGGTTTGCACGCATTATATTCGGCTAAAGTTTCACTGCGAAGACCTCGATTGCTGCATTGATGATGGTTGTCTCGTAAACATTTCACTGCGAAGACCTCGATTGCTGCATTGATGATGGTTGTCTCGTAAACATCTTTCACTTAGCAGCAAATCTTTGCAAAGCTTCTAAAATACTCTCACAGTTTCTCAATTGGCTTCTGCTTAATCACGAAGATTTGGTCGGTGTTGACCCGCTTGACGTAGTTACCTTGAAAGTTGTTACGCATCAAGTCCTAGATCTATTCCCACACGTATATGGAGCCGGGTGTGACGGTGAAGAACTAGGAGAGCGCAACCCCCTAGAGGGAGAGCGGCAACCCCTTTGCTTTCATTGAGTAGTTGCCCTTTACGACTTCGATGGTCATTTCGTAGACACGTAGAAACTCATGGGCTTCGTATCACCCTTATATTGTCCTACCATATGCATCTTAAAATCCTCTATCTAGGCTCATTGCTGCAGGCCAACGGATAAGGGGGACTCTGGGTCCACTTATTGGAGGGTGCTGCGAGCTCCAGCGTTAGCCTCGCGACATTCAGCCCTCTCCGTGGCAACCTCCGCCACCATCATCGTAGGCGTCTGTTGACTTTGAGCCTTCGCAGATACGCAGATACACAAGTTCGCGCTGCAGGGTCCGGAGGACCACCTCCAAAGCCCCCTCCATCCGTTGCGTCTTGACAGCGAGGGTGCCGTGCCCGGACGGGGTCCCAATGCGGGTGCTGCTAGGGTTGTTGGGGAGGGCCACCACCCATCCGTTGTGCGGTAGCAGTGAGGGTGCCGAGGTAACGCCACAAGTGCCAGGGTTGTTAGAGTTAACATTGCGGGTGCTGGGGTCGTTGGAGGCAATGGCGCGAGTGCCAAGGTCGTCAGAGGTGCAGTCGAGGTTGCTGGGGGGAGCTGTCGCTGCCACGACGGCGGGGTCCCTCGACCATCAGCCCTGTGTCCTTGCCTCAGTTGTTGCCATAGCCGTGCATCTCTTCCACTTAGTCATTGCTGTCACTTTATTTGGTGCCATCGTTCCTTCAGCTTGCAGCTTTTGTGCCAGTTTCCCACGAATGGTGCCAAATATTATGGCTATTGGCTAAACAGTGAATGAAGAGCTACGAGAAGGTCACTATGGGCTACATGAAGCCTTGCATACACTGGAAGTGTAGGTGAATAATGAATTAGCTGCGTGCTAGTTCTTCCTCCCTGACAGGCTATATATATATTACCTTAGGGCCGAATTACAAGAATTCTCTTGCTATGGTTCATAATGTTAAGGGACAAATATCATTTTGAATGCTTAATAGCAGGTCGAATGGGCAAAGATGAGGATCACTCCCCTAACAATAAACTTTAGGGAATTGCTAACACTCGAGTATTTTTATGGTTTGGAACAGTCAGTTTTTTCTCATCTATGCAATCCCTTCTAAAAAATTATGAGTGCTCTGAATCACAAAAAATACTCAGATTGTTTTTCATATATACAACCCCTCAAAAAAATGAGTGCTCCAAACAACAAAAAAATTCCACCTAGACACCTCTGAAAATGAGTGTTCTGAACCATAAAAACACTAGAATTTTTCTTAGATATCTCTAAAAAAATCTAAATACTTTCAACTAAAAAAATACTCGAGTACTCACTAGACATCTTCTAAACTTTAAAATAAATCTGATCGTAAAAATAAGCCAACGGAAGCCAACGTAACATGAATAGAGAAAGAACTCGCATGTTCCAATCCTGTCTCTTCGCAAGATGGAACCGCCCGGCCTAACGTGCCTGCTGACCAGCATAGTGTGACGTCGACGTGTCAGCAAACTGCATGCACTTTATGGGCGCTGCTGTATTGGGGTGAATCTTTTAACTTCTAACTTTTTAATTTCATTTTTTTATTTTTTATATTGTTTATAATAATATAATATATTTTTAATTTAATTATACTAAAAAACTAATAGCAATTACAATATAGAAAATAAGCACCTAAAAAAATACCAAACAGTGCTAACAGTAAAAAAGCTTGAGCTATAAGCCCAATGAGCGGATAGTGTCATTCCATTACATTCCAGTCGAGTACAACACACTTGCGTGCCGTGTTTAATTAATTACGTCAGTGTAGTTTATGGATGGGATTTTTAGGTTTATAAAGTTTGACTTATATTACAGTAATTAGTTTTTAAACAATACATATTTTAAGATAAAGTTTTCAAATCAATTGTAGTAGATATTGCACCAAATTTACCTATATTGATGCATGCATGTCGATGTTGGTTAAACGGCCGGCCGGGCGGACCTCTCCAACAGAAGTTAAATGGAATTTGCGAAAACACATCCAGCTAGGGGTGAAAACGGATCAGATATTTCTCGATCGACCGATTGCCGAATCTGAGTCGGATCGAATTCAGATAGTCATGTCGGATAATTGTCGAATTCGGAGTCGGATTCGGATAGTTGTTTTCGAATACGAAATCAGATTCAGAAAAAAACTATCTGATAGATATGAAAAATATCCAAAATTTTATCAAATAATACCCGGATGTATTTATCGGATATCCGACCCATCAGACGAGTCATCATTTCAGGCTTCAGCCCAATGGCAACCAGTGGCAAGCCCATCAGCCCCGATTAAGCATGCGTACGCTGCCCAAAGACTCGGTCTTGATTTACTTGGCCCGATTTAGTTCAACCACTACCAATACCACTTCGTGACTTCGAGAACTGCACAACTTTGGATCGAACACACCTATCACTTGCATAGCGGATCATTTGATTCATTTCTGGTCTTCTGAATGTGATTAAAATGAAGCACATATGAGTATGTGACTATGTGCCTATGAGTATTTGGTTCACAGTGGGTGACTAGATGTCATCTCGTACTATATATGCCTTTTGTATTCTTACATAATATCCGATTAGATATTCGTTATCGTATTCACATCCGCTCTGTATTCGTTCCGTATCTGTAACCGATACTACCCGGATTCGTATTCGTATTCGTATTCGGCACTATCCGTATTCGACTTCGAATCCGAGAAAAAATATAGAATAAGATATGGAATAAGCAATATCTGACCGAATTCAACCCGTTTTCACCCCTACAACCAGCCATACAGGTACAACAGAGCATCGAATAGATGAGCCGAGCTAGATACAAAGATTGATACAGTAACTGAAGGGATTCAACTAGCTAGCTAAAAGTTCAGTGTTTGTTGTTGGCTCTACTCTAATGGAGCGGATTAGGGCACTGTTTAAAATGGTTTAAAGTTAGTTTCTATTTTTAGTTTTTATTTTTTTTACTATTAAGTAATTTTATCTTTTTCTTTTTTTAGATTTTTTCTTTTTCCCTTATTTCTTTGTATTATTTGTAATATGCTAACATTTTTTTATTTTTAAAATATTTTAAATTTAATTATGCTAAATAAATTAACTCAACTATAATAAAAAATAAATTAATTATAGTAAAAAAATTATAACCTAATACTAAACTGAACGCTATCGAGATGTCTATCTTCACTCTAGAGAGTATCTGTGTCCGTGTTCGATTAATGTTTGATTATGTGTCATTCGGTCAGCGTGGTAGTTGGATGGGTTGGCCAACAAGAGCAGCAACCAAACCAACTCGTTTACTTCATCTGTTTGTTTGTTGGGTTTGTAAATATTATCAGAATGTTTTTTAAATAACTATTTAAATTTTTTATTTTTAAATATATATATAAAGATTCATACGTAATTCTTTTTTTAAAAAAGGAAACCGTTAGATCTTTAATCTAATAATTACAAATTTAAATAATTATTTAAAAGAAAACATCTAGATGCTTATTTGTTTGTTTACTTTCACGGCACATACACACGTACTGCATCTGCATATTCCTTTTATGATCTCTACACATAACCAAAGTGTGCAGAAATTTTTATAAAATTATATATAACTATTTTTCTCTACGTATTATTTCTCACAAATAACTAAAATTTTAAAATTATAAGCAAAAAAAAATCAAAGCCACATGCTAAAAAAAACCCTGCTGAGTCCTGACTGACAATTGTTAACTTTGCGTGCTTTTGTCGTGGCTTGCTTCACCTAGACGGGACGGCAAGGCTGCAAAGTCCAACAAAGCCGACACCAAAAACCCAAGCTTTTTTTTCCTAATTATTCCTTCCTTGTTACGCGTAGTTCTCTTCCCTCCCTCCTCAGTTCATTTCCTTGCTCCGCCACCACCGGACTCCCCCCTCCCGAATCAGACCAAACCATGAAGCCCGCCGTCGAGGTCCGCGTCGAGCGCCCCCAAGGGCCTCAACCCCCGCCCAGGCCGCCGCCGGCGCAACCGCGCCCAGGGAGGCTCAGGGCGCGCCCCTACTACCGCCGATGGTCGCCATGGCTCGTCCCCGCCGCCGCCCTCTCCTGCGTCGTCGTCTTCCTCGTCACCATGTACGTCAACGACTGCCAAAGGCGCAACGCCGGCGACTGCACCGCAAACTTCCTCGGACGCTTCGCCTTCCAGCCTCTCAAGGAGAACCCCCTCCTCGGCCCTTCCTCCGCCACGTATGTATTGCTTATCTTCTCTGCTCTTGCCCTGCTCCTTCCTTCCTTTGTTAATTTGCTTGTGCACTTGTCTTGTGCTTGCTTATACACCCGGCAAAAGGCCAACAACACTTCCCTTCGATCGATTATTGTCTCGATCGGTACAGATGCTAGCAGAATTGTATCGACACACTCAATTGACTCCAGGATGAGTTTTATCTTGTGCTGTTTATGTTTGTCTGCTGATAAATTCCTGATTTCCTTCGTATAGACAGTGGGAACCGTGACTCGAAGATGACATTTTTTTTTACCACGTTCTCATTTTTTCTGCCTAATAGCCGATCAATGCTTGCCTTGGTGTTTAGGTAGCACGAACAGTGATTCAAAGATGAGATTTTTATTAGCTCAACCCCTGTGTGTTTGTTCTCGAGTTATTCAGATAGATGGCACAAACAATGGTTACAAGATGATGCTTTCTTTATCTCCCAACTTGGGTAGTATAGTTTATATTCATGCTCAAGTTGCTTCCATTCGATGTTTACTGTGCAATTGGGAGACCAGCACTGATGCTCATTTTATTTCGCACTTGGAATTGGGACAATTCATGCTGGTTCTCTTTTCTACTTACTTCGTTTGATCCATGTTTTTTTAGGACTCCTCATCTCATCCATCATTGTTTGGTTTGTGACTACGTGAACAAGGTTTTGTTTTTGTGAACTAGAAATCCTCAAGTATTTGAGGTGAAAATTGTACAAGGTACATATCAACTCGATCTTGATAGAGACCGAGAGGTCCTCTAGCTGAGAATGCATGATCTTGGTCTTTCAATGAATTTAATCAACTGTACTTCTCTATGATCAAGAGGGGTGAACCGGAGCAAACATGATTAAACATTTTTCAAACCTTTTCCAAAGGAGAAAGTAGAGCTTTTCACTTCAATAACTATGAGAAACTATGAATATCAAAGACCAATCATTCACAAGGAAAGATATAAGAAAAACCGAGCAAAACAAGAGAAGATTTGCCTAGGCAGTTTGACCGCAATGTATAGGGTGATCTGACCTCTCTCAGGGTGGTCTGAGCTGCCTAGGGGCGGTCTGACCTCTCTTAGGGGCGGTTTGACCCCTCCTTCAGGACAAAGCTGAATTTTAGCATTATTTTAAATCTGAGAATTGATGAAACTTTTGATCTACAACTTTAAATGGCTTAAAATTTTAACCAAGATTAGATCATAACCTTAAGAACCTATCCTAACCAAAGATATTAAAAGAACTTAAGAAGGTTAGGATCTTTTGGCCTTGAAGCTTTGAACTCTCAAACTAAGACTCCAAATAACTTGAAATTTGGTATATACTTTCTCTATAATATTAGGAATCTATTATAATCATAGATCATGAAAATCAATGCCAAAATTCTAATCTTTATCTAAAACTAAAAAGGTTACACCAAAATCGGGCATAAAAGTGAAACCTTGATCCGCTCTTGCTCGTGGGTTCTTGATTATTTAGATGACCTTGGATGGGTTCTCACATGTCATAGCAAGCTGATCATAGCACAAACTCAAGCAAAATCGCTCACAAGGTCAAAACCCTAAAATCATCTTCCCTTGAGCCAAAACCAGGCAAATACAAGAAATTGCAAATAACAAGCGCCTAGATGAATGAGATCTGGTCTCCAAAAGACATTTTCATCACCTACACGTCTTTGGCACACATCAAAATAAAGAGGGGGAGGAGAAACACCAAAAACCAAGCCAAATCAAAATTTCGTTATTTGAACACTAGAGGAAAGAACTTGGACGAATTTTGTAGATTTATTGATACTTGAAGATGAATATTTACAGCCACTCTATAGTCATATACAAAGCCTAAGGAGGATAAAAGCTCAGCCACAAGAGTCTCTCACATCTTCCACAAGGTTCTCTTCAAGAACTCTAACTATCTCACAAAGGCTTGGCCTAAACTCTCTCAAAACTTAACCCTAGTTGCCTCTCTTTCTCCTTATATATGGAGGCTCACAAGAGAAATCCTAACCAACATCTCTAATTGGGTTTCATCCACTCTTACATGGGCTAACCCATTAACCCAATACAATACTGGGTTTTACACTTACACAAGCACGATTCTCAAAGCGCACACAATCATTAACATGTTAGTGAATTAAAACTTGATCCACTTGACATTTTCAATACATTCTTGACCTAAACAATTTAGGCCAATGTCACAGTTTCGCACGCCTCCACTTTTGCAATATTGGACAATTTACCAAAATGCCCCTATACCGCCTTCCCCAAAGCTTCATGCTTCCTTTGCCTTGACGGTGGACCTTACCTCTTCCCCGAGCCTAGTCCATGGTTATTTCCTCCTTTGCAAGCAATCTCCATGTTTACAACGTGTTGGTTCACCAATAGCTTACACATTGGCAAGTCTCTCTGTATCGGTTTCCCCTACCACACCTCACTTGTATCGACCGCACCATTCGATGAATCATTGCTTGAACCTTTCAACATCCCTTGTCTTCTCCTGTGCCTCGCTTGAACCCAACCATCGAGCCCAGCTTTCTTGACCGTGCGTCAACTCTTCCCTGATCCTAGTCCCGATCCACGCTGTCGACTATGGTTGCCTCCAAGCATCATGCACACTAAAGGCCAAGAAACTGTTTCAGGTATAAGTTCTTCACAACTTAACCTACGTTAGTTTAGACATGCTTAATGCACTATGAATGCACATAAACATTGATCCTAGCCCCTAGGACTAAACCTTAAACCACAATGTACACACCTAGCACACTATCAAGCATCATCAGTTAGATTGCCACATTAAGGCCGATCTGACCGCCACTTACCTTACCGATAACAAGGGAGCGATATGACCGCCGGCACCTTGGTCGGTCAGGCTGCCAACCAAAGGCTGGTCTGACCGTCACCTCCCACAGTGCATCACTCGACAACACACTATCTGAAAAATAGCTATCACCAACAGAATCCAGTTGTATCGCAACCCCGGTTCAACTGCCATTCAAGTCCGGTGCTACTACAGCCGACCGGTTTGACCGCTGCTCCATCGCCGGTTTGACCACTCCTAGCTAGTATGATCATAGCTCCAATGTCAGTCATATCACCAGCAACTAAAAAATTGCAAACTCTCAAAAACCAAACTCAAACTCCATAAATTCTCTGAACCAAAAGTCAATTACTCATCACAAACATAGAGTGACCACCATATGGTCTCACTATAACTTTCTTCTTGAGTTGGTAATTGACTTAGGGCGATTTGGTTGTCTGAAACTGACAACTGATAAATAAAAATGTACTAGCAATCAATTGATTTGTCAAGTTATATAGGAATTTCAAATATAGGAATTTTTTAACTAAAAAAATATCTTTAGACTTGGTATCGGTTGATTTATCTTTGATTCTTCATAGTTGATTTAAGTCTATTCTCTTTACTCGTAGTGGGAGTTGGTGAAGACTGAATAAAGATTCAAATTTTTCTTGTCAAGTGTCTAGATGCTGGTGTTACTACACAACTAGCATATTTGTCTGCACAATTACGCTGCTTGATATTATGATACAGTTGTTTTTGGTATACAACTCTATCGCTTATGATTAAATTACAATTATATTTGCTACACAACTCTAATATACATATATAATTAATCTGCACCGTTATAATCTGGTCCCACCAAAATAAATGGTGGAGATGTTTCTCTTTTTCTCGATTAATGTGAGAATTTCTAGGATTTTTTTAGAATTATTGTGGGATTTTCTTACCCTTAAAACGAAAGAAATGCCTTGAATCTCACCAGCTATTTTTATTTATATAGATTAGACTTTTATGTAATTTGTAACAATCACTGAATGATTGATGTTATTTTGAAAGCGTAAAGTCAACAAAGAGTAGATGCATGCTTTGTTTCAACTCAAAAATGAAAATTCTATGACTTATTTTGTCAATTTATGCTTCAGATGCATTCGTCAGTATGATCGGAACTAAAAGTACTTTACTTCAAAGCCATGATCCTTGCTCCATATTGTCTTTGTGTGAAGTTGGAACTGTTTCATCATTAGATTTAAAGTCATGGTATCAAACGTCTGTATAGCGCTGCAGTGAACTAAATCACTAAAATGTTTGCCTGATTGCATGTGAAAGAAAGCAGGAAGTGGAGCAAGGACAACAGTATATTTGTTATGCATAATGGAATTCCACAGGCTAAAAATAACCTTGTTTCAATGCTAGGCTACTGAAGATGGGAGCTCTTGATGTGTCTAAGGTTGTCCATGGTCACCAAGGTTGGCGTCTGATTACGTGTATCTGGCTTCATGCTGGAGTTGTTCATTTACTCATCAATGTGCTATGCCTTATATTTATTGGTATTCGACTTGAACAAGAATTTGGGTTTGGTAAGTAGAAGCATTCTTCACAATTTTCATCTGAACTTGTATAACCCTGACAATCTTTTTCCATGGCCTTGCTTCTGTTAATGAATAATTAGTTTCTTTGAACATTTTTAAACGGAACAGTATTTCATGAATGTATAGTAGATTGTATGTAAATCCTTAGACCTTTGATGAGTAACAAGATTTGATGATCTATTTAATGATAGAGAGCATAACATCATACCTTGTATGTATTACTTGGATTGGTACACTGCAAGCAAAAAATATCAGGAGTTGGTCTTTTGCACTGTAACAGGCAGGTCATGTTCTTAGACTGAAGGCAAAACCGCCATAATATAGTGATCATCTTATCATCATTCCCACCTGAAATACAGGAATAACTCTGTCCTATACATTTTGATTAGTCTACAAAATTTTTCATGGAACATGCATCAAAGTTCATCTAAGTACTAGTGCAAGTGGTGAAGTGAATACCGAATACAAAGTTTCATAGCTTCTGTGACTTACTGAAGCATTTTGTCTGCTCATGGTGCAGTGAGGATTGGTCTGGTTTATCTCATTTCTGGTTTTGGTGGGAGCTTGATGTCTGCCCTCTTCATTCAATCAAGTATTTCTGTTGGTGCATCTGGTGCTTTGTTTGGATTGATTGGGTCTATGCTTTCTGAACTCATAACAAATTGGTCACTTTATGCAAATAAGGTTTTTTTCCCCTATCCTTCTCTTTACATAGTAGTAAAAATAGTGTAATAGTGCCAACACATTCATGTTTTCTCCATTTTGGAGGTCTTGTTCGTCTGATTATGCTGAGTATAGTGACTCAGATCTTATCCTACTAGCACTTGAAGAGGTGTGCTACCATGATTCCTACTTCTCTTTGGAGTAGAATTCTTGCGTCACTTTAGAGAAGGGCTAGGGAGACTTCATAAAGTCATGAGGTGTGGCTACAGAGAACCTAAGTCACAAACCAACTCATTCAAAGCAAGAGGTGCACGAGAGGATCAGAGGCTAGGTTATTCTTTAGCGATTCTTGTATGGGGTAAGGATTTGAGAGTTTTAAAAGATTCGAGAGGGTCGTGAGAGAACGACAATCCCTTATACTCTTTTGAGGTAGTACTTAAAGAATTTATAGTCGGCATCATCAAATCTTTCTCTTATCGTGATTGTTTCGTCATCGTTATTTCGGTTATCTCTACGAGATTCATCTATTTTGTTCTTGATATTGCGCGCGCTCGTGCTGTATCTCACAAACTCTGATCCGATCTAGAAACTAGTACGCATAAGGAGGGGAATTAGAGTATAACATATTAAATGGTGTGATTGTTTTTAACTTTTTCAGGTGGCAGCGCTGTTAACTCTGGTATTTGTAATCGTGGTGAACCTGGCTCTTGGGATACTTCCCATGGTGGATAACTTTGCTCATATTGGGGGGCTTATATCTGGGTTCCTTCTTGGATTCGTTGTGTTTATTCGCCCACAGTTTGCGTGGATCAACCAGAAAAGAGCAGCACCTGGACAACAAACTGCTCCTGTGAAACGCAAGCACAGGACATACCAATACATATTGTGGTTAGCTTCTGCTATTATGCTTATTGTCGGGTAAGTTCACATGTCTTCCTCTTCAGGCTCTAATGGATAGGTATTTTATCACCTGTTTTGTGCTTAATGAAACCTCTCATTTAAAATTTACAGGTTTACCGTGGCTATAGTTCTGCTTTTCCGAGGATATAATGCAAACGATCACTGTTCTTGGTGTCACTATCTCAGTTGTGTTCCTACAAAAAGATGGAAGTGCAACACATCGCCAACATATTGCACGGTATGATAGTCCAAACTGCCTTCTTGCTTGCCTCTTACTGCTGCCAAAAAATGAAACATAACAAGCTGAAAAAATTATGAGCATAGTGGAATTAGTTTCTTAATGCTGCGCACAGATTCGTGATAATATGTATGCTGGTTGTAACGATTCATAGTTTTCATTCTCTGTTTCTAGAAGGATAACAAGCAAGTTAAATCCACTAGGTAGTGAACCAAAATGTACTTTTGGATCAGTATAAACTTAATGAACTACCCTTTTGACTGATTGACTCAAACCCAAATCTGTAAATACTAGAATATTTATTGTAGTGTCAATGTTGCTTTGGCTAAACGCTGAAGCCAACTGTGTAAGAGATGTTCCTTTGCAGTTCAACATGCACGCTGCTGTTCTGTTGGCTATGCATGTTACTAAATTCTTTTCCCTTGCAGGTAGATCAACAAGCGAATACCTTGAACTTGACCTGTGAAGGCACAGGCATAAACCGGAGCTACATTATAGCTGATGCTACAAAAGATAAGATCAACCAACTCTGCAACCAGCTTTGCAGATAGCAGAATCTAATTCCCAGAGTTTTCCTTGTAACATATCATTTATTCTTTGTGTACATGAACAGATACATCTTTTACAGACGAAGAATAGAAATGACATTTCAAGAAAAGAACACAATATTGAATTTGTGCTGTTATACTCTGATATCTCTCCTTATGCGTAGTAGCCCCTAAATCAAGTCAAAATCCGTAAGATACGGTACGAACATGCGCGATACCAAGAACGAAGTAGATGAATCTTGTAGAGAGAACCGAATAACAACGACAAAATAATCACGACGAGAGAGAGATTTGGTAAAACCGATCGCAAATTTCTTAAGAGCGACCTCAAAAGAGTATGAGATATTGTTATTCTCACAACTCTCTCGAATCTTTTTAGATTCCTGGATCATTGCCCTTTACAAGAATCAAATGCTAAATAATAACTTAGCCTCTAATCCTCTCAGCTTTCTTCTTAGAATGAGTTGATTTATGGCTTGGATTCTTTATAGCCACCCCTCATAATTTTATAGTTCTCCTAACAGAAGTAAGAATTATAGTCCAATTAAAATTAGATGAATTCTTATAGCGTGTCTTTCCAAGTCCTAGTATGAAAGGATAGGAGTCACCTTACCGTGTGCCTTCTGTTTCGTCCAGAGTAAGCGCATAAGGTTCTGCTTGTAAAAGAATTGCATGGCCGATATGCTGCCATTGAGGTGGCTCAATTGTGAATATGGTGAATTAAACCTGGAGAATTTCACAAACAGAACAGAATGGTCAAACAGTTGCAGACTATGATGGTTAAAGCTGACTGCTATTACTTTATTTGACTGAAGCTGAACTTATTATTAGCCTTTTTTACTGTCTGGTGCTGCTCGGATTTGCTGGTGGCAATTGGGAGGGAAATTGCATCATGCATGGTGATTTACCAAATTTTAACCCTGGACTTCATATTTCTTCTCTTTAGGAGGTCTAACAGGGTTATGATATAGACTTGCTTCCACAGGCATTGGATCATATCATTATAGACTTGCTTTTCACAGGCACTGGATTATATCATTTGTTTCACTTCATCTCCATGCATGGTGTCTTTGCACCATAATAATCCTCATTGATGAAGCATGCTGGGCTTTGCATCATCAAATGGTACGCAGTGATAGCATTGCATTGCAGCCGAGGCACACTTTTTAGTCATGATTGCTGTGGGTTTACTGTTTTGTTACAGCTTACCATACATGCTCGATCTACAGAGTAATAATGCTGTGCCGGCAACTTAGTTAAGAAGGAAGAGCAACTGTATGAGACATTGTGCTCAGGGAGGGATAATGTGCATGGGCCTGATGTTATACTATGATATTCTTCTTTATATACAATATCTCTTAAATTGGATCAGAGTTACGGGATATGGCACGAGTATATACGATATTAAAAATAAAGTAAATAAATCCCGTAAAGAGAACTAAATAATGACGCCAAAATAATCATGACAAGAGATAAACATTGGGCGAAGCCAATCACAAATTTTTTAATTACAACCTCAAAAGAGTACAAGGGATTATCGCTCTCACACAACCCTCTCGAACCTTTTAGGACTCTCAAATATTTGTACTATACAAAAATCTAATGTTAAAGAATAACCTAGCCTCTAATCTTTTCACGCGCCCTCTGTTTTGGATGAGTTGGTTTGTGATTTGGGTTCTCTATGGCTACCCCCCATGGTGTTATATAGTGCCCCCGAGCCCTCCTCGAAGGAGTAGAAGTCTTAATCCTATTAAGATTCATCTAGGAATCCATGTAGCATAACTTTCCAAGTCCTAATAGGAAAGATATGAGTTACCCTATCTCAATAATCTCCATCTCAGCTCTTATCCGTTGAAGTCATCATGCTTCTCCAAGAATTTGCTCCAAATCGGTTCTACCCTTTTCTCTTTTTTTTGTCTTTTTTTTAATTTTTTTCTTCCCATCTTTAGAAGTGCCCTCACCGTGGGAGCTCATGCACATTATCGTAATATGCATGTTAGTGTTGGACTTGCCCATCCTAACCCTCTACCTAAAAGCCCCTTTGTTGTGTAGTTTGTTTAACCACACCTACTATTCATACAGCCTTCCATGCCATATGTTTGTGTTGCCTTCGAGCTCCTCCTGCTCGTTTGATACCTCATGATTGGTTCTACAACGTCTTCCTTCTTCCAACAGTTTGCACCTTCGCCTTTGCAACTACTAGAATTTGCAAACATCTTTGCAGTTTCACATATAATTGCAGATGAGATCTGAATACCTACTATTAACAACACTGTTTCCTTATCCTGATCAAGATTTTTACTAGACCTTCCATCGGTTGCATTTCTCTTACGATTACCCATCATTCTGTATCTTCCATTGCTCCAGATAATTTTCATGATTACCTGCTCTTTGAAAATAACTCGTATGACTCCATCTCAAAGTGATACCTTACAACTTTTGAGTTCAAGCGACCTCACATATATTAGATTTTTTTTAAGCCAGGAACATACTGAAGTCCCATCAATGTGCGATATGCTCTATCATATATCTCTAATGTAATTGTTCCTACCTCAGTGACTGCATACTCCCAACAATCCGCTAAGTAAATAGTTTCATACGCTAGGCGTGGAGATCCGTCATCAAATATCTCCCTAGCCAAACATATATGAAACAACAATCTAAATCTAATATTCATCTATGAGAAGTACATAATTGATTGACAACAAGTGCGTCTAAATCATCTTTTGCTACCGTCATTTGAATGTACTCACCATTTTCTTTAAATTTAGGCAACCATATATCATGTAACCTTCCTCATCATATAAATAGCATACACTCATACCCTTGCTCTTGCCCTTCTTCTTCTTGTGACTTTTGCTTTTGCTTGCAACACCTACGACAATCAATTCTTGATCAACGGATGATGAAAAATTCTATGGCTTTTTTCAAAGACTCCATCTCCAATAGATATATAACTGTCTCATTAAAGTTGAGAGTGATTTCACCGCGAGAATATTCATCACCAATTTCTCTTATGACGGTGGTAGAGATGAAACCAATATGATGACCTTATTGTTGTCCTTAATCTTCTCATCCACACTAACCAGCTATGTGATAGCTTTGTTGAAGACATTGAAATGGTCAACAAACTATATATCTTTATCCATGCGCAACTTATGCAGTTGCTATTTCAACACCCTCGATTTATCAATGACTTAGCTATATACAATTTTCTAAGTTACTCCATAATTTCTTGACAATTCTCATTGATCACCGAGTAATTTATCTCATTGGAGAGATATAGATGGTTTGTACTAACACCTTCCATTTCATCACCTCCCATTATTCAACGAACATGTCTTTTGGTCTATCTCCTTCAAGAGCATTGATCAACTCTTATTGGACGAGATCAACTCTTATTGGACAAGGACATCTTTCATCACCATATTGCCACATGCTAAACTTTTCTCCATTGTCAAATTTCTCTGCGACTCCACATCGACATCGTTCTTGATTTCGTGCCACGATGCGTTATCGACCTTTTACGCAAATATCGACGTCAAAATAATCACAACAAAAGAGAAAGATTTAGTGAAGTCAATCGTAAATTCTTTAAGCATAACTTTAAAAGAGTACAAGAGATTGTTGGTTTCATATAACCATTTCAAACCTTTTAGCACTCTCGAACCTTTGCTCTATATAAGAATATAGTGTTAAAAAATAACATAGCATCTAACCCTCACATGCGTCATCTGCTTTGGATGAGTTGGTTTATGGTTGAGGCTCTCCAAGGTCACCTCTCATAAACTTTATATAGTGCCTCCTAACCCTCCTCCAAAAAATAGTAGAAATGCTAATCTTAACAGAAGTAAAAGTCTTAATTCTATTAAGATCCCTCTAGAAATTTATGTAGCACACCTCTCTAATTCTAGGAGAAACCACCGAGTCATCCTACCTAGACACCTCGTATGGTTGCATGCAGCCTTATTGCTGCACTGTTTTCCCCATTGCTGGCTGCTATGATTGCTGCTGAAACCGCGTGCTTAGAGGCCACTGAGATGGATTTGTCAAGCTGCAAGAGGTGATAATTGCATCCATGCATGTACCTCAGCATCACCGATCTTGTGTCTCCTACAGTGCGTCTTCTCGACACTTTTTCCTAGAAAGCAGATTCAGTACTGTTGTGCGCTGTTCAGTAACATCAACTGAGATTTAACTAAGCAATGCCGAGATAAATATTGTGCAACCTTAGGCACCTGTTAATTTGCCTTCAAAAAAAGTGCAGCAGTGTATGGTCAAGGTGTGATACGTGGCACTAAACTAAAGTGCTTGTTTAGCCTTACTATTTGTCGAAATCCTGGCATCCCCTGCAGTGCAGGCTTGTGCAGCCTTTGTTACTTAGCTGTTTAGCTTAGCATGCTAGTACAAGATGCAACAAAAGGAGAGAGGGAAGAGGCCGAGCAAGTAGGGAACTATACAGGGAGTGATGGTCGAGAGGCCGGATGGCAAAGACTGGATCAGCATCAGAAGAGACAGGACGTGTTAGCCTTTCCAGGGGCTGTCTGTCGGTGAATGCTTGGAGGGTCCCCAAATCTTAAGAATCCCAGGGTTTTTCCAATGCTGAGTGCTCCATGCGTCTGAAATTTGGATGGTACTCTTGTCCCTACAAACACATGGCAGCATAATTAACATTTCAAATCAAGCTAGCCAAGTAGTAATTCATTTCGTGGTGCTCTAAAAACTGCATCTAACTGTACTGTGTATAGAGCAAGCACTGAATCACCTCTGCAAGTGTACATGCTTGTGAGTGGATGTTACCAGTGATGCTACAGAGTACAGAGCATAGGGAGTAGAGGAAAGGAACCTAGTATATTTTACAGTATTTACATGTCAATTCGTTTTGAGTACAACCAGTTAGGAGAGTAAAAACAACCAAAACACAAGAGAAAATTTCCTTTTATCTCCATCCTTCTGACCTGAACTTTGACCCATGGTTTGGCCAGTAGTTGTTGAAGCAGCAGCCAAACAGCAAGAAAAACAAGGCAGAAACAGCTAACATGTGTGGAAATTTTGTTGGGTGTTTGCCTAAACTGTAGAAGTCTAGAGGACCTGTATCTGCATGCCGGCTAGTTTAGCTTAACTCCGCTCCAATCGGTTTTAATTTCTGGCTTCTAACTTTCCGAAGCTAGAGATTATTGGTTTTTGGTTTTTTCCTTATTGCTTTGCATTATCGTAGAGATATAACAATGTTTTTTCTTATTTTTCTTTAATTAAATGGTTTAAAAAAAGCTAAAAGTTGCTATAATACAATTTTAACAAAAAAAAACCAACAATTACAACCGAAAGACGGAAGAATAAGCCGGTTGGAGTAGGGCATAGTGGAATCAGCAGCATAGCCTTGGTGAGTTCACAAGCTGGCAGTGTTGAATATATGTGCTAGCCTTGGTGAGTTCACAAGCTGGCAGTGTTGAATATATGTGCCACTTGCATGCAGTACTATCAAATGAGCCCCTCTATTTCAACGAACGAGGGGTATTTATATTAGTTTTTGCTGATAATTTTTGACTTTAAGTTATAAATAGTAATAGTTTATTTATATATAATTTGGATCGATATAAATTAAATCGTTACTATGTATACTACAATCGACTAATAAATTCTACTTTAAAAAGAAACTTCATTTGAAAGTTAGACAATATAGAAAACTATTTTCTGTAGAAAAATAGCTTATAGAAGACAAAGTAAACTGGACGAAACTAATCAAGCTAGGCTTCAGCACAGCGAAGATAAATCAACCATGGAAGGTCATTAACTTGTTTGATACATCAAACTCTACTTGTAGAGGGTCATAAGTTGCCAACTAAACAAGCTCTGAACTAACTCAGGTTCAGACTAGAATGAAAATTGATCAAACTCAGACAGTTTAGTCGGTAGAACAGTATACATATAAAATATGCATGTGATGAGAAACAAAAGGATGACTATCAGCTAGATGGAGATGGAGATGGAGTTGCCTGTGCACGGATGGACGGTGTGCGTTTCTCTTGTCTCCGCACGTACGTGCAGCACGATCGATCGATCTGCCGACACATTGAGCTGATTCGTGGGAAGCTAGAGTACTGTGGCTGCTGAGTTGGTGAGCGCTCTGAATGCTTTGCCTTTGGGGATGGATGATCTCGCGACCAAGACTGACGCGCATCGAGGACCGAGCCTAGCTCGGTTGGCGTAGCTTGCCGTCTGTAGCCTGCTCACCCGGGCTCCAATCCGGGACATCGTGGTGTTTTTTTTTTTTTTGCTAAGACTTATATAGCTATAGATATGATTTTTGGATTTTAGTTTATTTATGAGAAGCAGTATACAGAGGAAAATAGTTGTATATGATTTCGATCAGTACAACTAAATTCGGAACAGTTTGTACCATTTTGGCCTGTACAGCTGAACTCGGTACAGTTTGTACTGCAATTTACCTATATACATCACCTTAAAAAAACACACCATTTAACGACGAATTACTGTAGAAATGGAAACCAAAGTCTAAGCATAAGTCCAAAAGAACTGAGCCCTTATTTTCGGGTGATACTATTTATGTGAACAGTGCCCTCTGAATACACATGTACATGGTGTTTTCAGTGGTTAAAGCGCGCGCCTACGCTCTGTAAGACTCTCGGGTCTCCGATTAATTTTTTTCTCAAGTATTCTCCAAATCTTCACTAAAATAGCTACTAAGCTATTGAGATTAGAATTAGAAACCAAAACCCTAAATGACTAGCTCAGGAAAACAAAATTCTAAAGGCAGAAAACCCTAGAGGTCCAACCTCTGCAACATGGAGGTCAGACCTCTGTCATGGGTTGGTTTGACCGCTAGGAGGTGACGGTCAAACCGCCCCTTATTCAATAAATTAAAAAATCAGTCTAATGCAATTCAACTTTTGATGCAACTTTGAAAATACAAATATAAATTATACGAAATTTTGCACGCATCTTGCTTAAGATCTCATGAACATATTCCAACTAAGGATCGTAAGGATCCATGTCAAATTTAGTCCTTTTTTAAGATTAAGTAAGATTACATCAAAATCAGGCTAAAATTGAAAATAATGAATATGACTTGCTAACCAAGTGCCTAGATAGATGACGATTGATCTCGATTTACACATCCTTGAAACATCAAGGTTAAGAAGGAGAGAGAAAATCAAAACCAACCAAATTAAGAGCAAATCAATCAACACAAGATGAATCCATATGAGATAAACAAATATTGATATATTGTTACTTGATGATGAGGATTTTACAACAAGTCTACCTGGAGAATAAGAGAGCACAACACAATACTCAATTTCTCTAACCCTAGAATACGGGCTGTTCTTTTGGCTACTGGTGATGGCTTTTTGGTGTTTGCACAGAGATTGCGGAAAGAGAGATACTGCTTGATTTTTTATGAATACAGATATTAGTTTTTAACGTGTACTACAATTAACTTGTAGACCCTATCTTAAAAAAATACTCTGTTTAAAAGTTAGTTACTGTAGCAAAAACCAAAAGCGACTTTTAGAAGCCGCAAAGAACAGGCCCTATTTGGCTTCAATAAGTAATATTGGAAGTTAACTGGTAAGTCTCAATCCCAAGTCGTTAAATAGATAGAGCAACCAGTACCTATCTAACCCTAATAGATACTATTTACTTAGCACATATGAGGAACCCATTAACCCCACACAACATGGATTTTACTTATGTACTACACTTATGCATGCTTTTTAAGTGTATAAATCTGAATTCGCTAAGTCCTTAACGTTGATCTAACTTGATCTTCTCAGCTTTTCTTTAACTTAAATCGCCCTCTCAAGCGACACAGTTTTGATACAAAGTAGTTTCCGGTATTTTGGTTAACTTGCTAAAATACCTTTTCTTGACTTGGTCTTCATCTTCCATTGCAAGCAATCGCTATACTTATCATATACAGGTGCGTCACTGGCTTGCCATGTGTTGACAATTCTCTCCTATTCGATTCTATCATACTATACTTCATGTTAGATCGACACAACTAATGTGGAACTATTCCTAACAATTTCTCCTCACACATTGGTTGGTTGAGATCCAAGGAGATGTTAGACCCTTGGGATCGATACTATTTGTTAGATCGCAACCTCATGCCTAATCAAGTTTACTCCTCGAGTAGTCCAAATGAGTTAAACACAACAAAGCCCATAGAGCAACACACTTATAAGTGGTATATGACATTCTAAGATTAGTTCAAAGGGTGAAGTCTCCCTCACACTTATAAGTTATGCACAACTAATGTGAGACTATTCTTAACACTTCACTTGGACCGATCAAGTCACATAGTACAACCCATTGCTCGAACTTTGCTTCAAAATTTCTTGCCTTCTTATACCATGCCTAAGCTAACCATCTCATATGGTATTCTTAATCATTCGGATCTCAACTCCTCCATGAGTGTAGTCTTGAGCCTCGTCATTAACTATGGTTGACTCAAGTAGCAAATCTAAAGACCATAAGTTCTTGACAACAACTCATATTAACTATAATATGCATCATACAACATATATACATAGATCAAACCAACTCACCCCATAACCATATGCCTATGTCCAACTAAATTTACTCTAGGATCATGAGATCTAACCGCTGGTGATGGGCAAGTTGACCGCCACATTTTGCCGAATAAACCACAGGTCTGCAGGTCATCCGAAAAAACAATAAATTTGTAAATTCAAATTTTCGCACTTCTCAACTGCTAATAACATAATTCTGTATCTTTTTTTATGGTCCTTCAGGTATAGAGTACAGGCGCATTCAGAGCTGCTACCTCTCCTGCGTCAAATTAATTTCTTTTTCCTGCATACGTACATGTCGTACCCAAGCTAGGCAAGGAATAATTAACCAACGAATGAATATGCGTGCCACTTACATCTGTACGTATTAATGCTCTTGGCTCAGGCCGGCCGGCCGGCAACTTAAAAGCCCGCTCGTTTCAGTTTTTTTTTCAGTTTCAGTTTTTTTTTCACTATTTAGTAATTCATCTTCTTTTAAATTTTTCTAGATTTTTTAAGCTTTTTACATTTTCTTTTTTCTGTGTTCCTTTGCATTGTCAGTGATGGGCTAACAAATTTTTATATTTTTACATTTTTAAATTTAATTATCTTGAAAAAGTCAAATCAACTCTGATAAACCAGCTCTGATGAAATTTCATTAATTAAATTTAAAAACCCAAGTCGCTAAAACGATCACCCTCTAAAACATAACTGGCTTGGTTCAGGCACAGTACTCCAGTACACACAGTCGATTCTGTACATCCTTAATTCACTAGAAAATGTGTTTGAGGAAAGCTTGGCAGACTCGTAATGACGATAAGTACGCTAAGAGCTAGAATTAATCATCAGCTGGTTTATTGTCCTGATCCGGTCAGTAACAGAATGAAGGTACCCCGGCTGAACAGTGGCAGTACGAGAGAGCTAGCTAGCTTCCTTGATCTGACTACACATGTATAATATGTACGTACGTACATACGTACAGAGAATTAACTCTTTCGTACCGGCCGGGGAGAATATCTGGGATGGTAACCGGGAATGTTGTAATATAGCCGTGAATATATGGTAACCGGAAAATAAGGCCCTGTGTCGGTGCCCGTGGTTGATTAGCTGCGCGGCAGTCGACGGACAACACCATAAATGGCGCATGTGTGAACGAATGACGCACGTACGTACAGGGTGAGGAAGAAGACGGTCAACGCATGCATATACGTGCCATGGAAGCAAAGAAATGTGGAACGATTTTTACGGAGAGGATCTCACATAAGGTATTAAGGTTTCTCTTTATCAACCGTTAAATTAAGATCATCATCTTAATTCAACGGTGGAGAAGTGGGTCTCATGTGAGGCTCCGTCCCAATACGATTTTTTCCCAAGAAATGTGGATCTTCAGACTCGAGCCCATCGCCATCAGGCGCTTGCATGCCATCCGTACCTTTGTTCTCGCTCGATCCTAGCTACTAATTACCTATTGCAATGGTAAAAATTAAGCAGCCATGAGAGCTGGCTCGCGAGAGGTTCCTTACAGATGCGAAATCGATCGATCGAACGATGCCCCACATTCAATCCAAAGCTTGCCTCTTCCGTCCCAGCTCTGTATATAGATAGACACGCCCTCACTCTCCTGCCACTCCCACCCAATCCCCACTTCGTCTGCTCTCCTTCCCTTATCACTCAGTGGTCAGTGTGCTCCACAGGCTAGTTAAGCCACGCGCCGTCCGACCGTACGCCGGACATGCACCTTACCGGTAGCTCTCCTCGTGTTAATGGCGGCGCTGGCCGCCGACGCCCGCGTTCCCGGCGTCTACACCGGCGGCCCGTGGCAGAGCGCCCACGCCACCTTCTACGGCGGCAGCGACGCCTCAGGCACAATGGGTACGTACGAACGCGCGCCTGGCCATATTTAGCTAACAATGTCTATCTGTTCATTTTGCTCAACGTACTCCGGCCGGCGGCCTGTGGGCGCGCAATAATGCAGGCGGCGCTTGCGGTTACGGCAACCTGTACAGCCAGGGCTACGGCGTGAACAACACGTACGGCGCTCTTCAACTCCGGCCTCAGCTGCGGCGCCTGCTTCGATCTCCGCTGCGACGCACCCGACCCCCACTCCGGCAAGTGGTGCAGCGCCGGCTTGCCGTCGGTGGTCGTCACGGCCACCAACTTCTGCCCGCCCAACGACGCGCTGCCCTCCGAGGACGGCGGCTGGTGCAACCCCCCGCGGCCGCACTTCGACCTCGCCATGCCCATGTTCCTCAAGCTCGCCGAGTACCGCGCCGGCATCGTGCCCGTCACCTACAGGAGGTACGTACCCCACCAACCGCGTCGTCTTGTACTCCTTTCGTTTCGTGTTCTCAGGGGCAATGTAGTAAACTAACTAAACATCGATCGTCGCGTCGGCATGGCCGGACACAAGAGGACAGCAGCTTAGCTGTCCTGCGCTTTACCCTTGCTCGACTGTAGTGCAATTTTCAATTTACTCTCACACAGTCCTTTTTCCCAATCAATTGATAAAAAATTAGATAGTTTGAAGATTGCTTAATTATTTTTTCCCAATCAAGTTCTCTTCGTATTTTATATTAGCAGTCAGAGTTATTAACCGTGAAGTTTACTGAATCTACTCTAGTACATATACATCTTGTCGGACATGACTCAATCTTCTCTAGTACATGTACATCTTATCTTATATGATTTGTTAGTAGCTCACGAGCAAGTTCGAGCTTTTATCAAATCGAGCTAATTTTTCAGCTTGTTAGCTTAACAAACTAAGCTAAACTGAGCTACTTTTTAGACAAACTTGCACGAGCCGAGCTGGCTCGATAGCCAGCGCTACATGCATGAGCAGTGATGACAGAAGCTTGTAATGACGATACATGCAGGGTGGCTTGCCGCAGGTCTGGCGGGGTCCGGTTCACCGTCAACGGGTCACGGTACTTCAACCTGGTGCTCATCACCAACGTGGCCGGCGCCGGCGACGTGGTGCGGGCGAGCGTGAAGGGGGCGCGCACGGGGTGGTTGCCCATGTCTCGCAACTGGGGCCAGAACTGGCAGTCCAACGCCATGCTCGTCGGCCAGGCCCTCTCCTTCCGCGTCGCCGCCGGCGACCGCCGCTCCTCCACCTCCTGGAACATCGCCCCCGCCGGCTGGCAGTTCGGCCAGACCTTCGCCGGAAAGAACTTCCGCGTCTGATTTTATTTTTCAGATCCAGTTAACCAAGGAGTTAAGAGAGGGAGGAAGAGGACGGAATTTCTTCTTTTGTTTTTGTGTGGAAGAAATTTGACAGGAGATCGAAATCGCGTGTGTGAACGCACGATGCAGCCTACCGAGTACCGACTAGAGCCAGCTATATGTACGATGCCAGCGCTCAGAAGCGCTTACTTTATTTTGCAATTGCGTTTGTTTGCTTTTTTGTTGTATTTTTTGTATTATCTGTGATAGTTAACATATTTTTTATTTTTAAAATTTTTAAATTTAATTATACTAAATAATCTAACTCAATTACAGTAAAAAATAAGTCAACTACTGATAAAAAAATTATAAGATATCGTTATTCGAACAACCCAACTTGTATCTGCATGACTGCATCCTGTGAGTTCATCAAGCAGACCATACAGAGAGCAGAGTTGCAGATTTCTGCTCGATCTGCCCTTGGATGCCTCGATTAATCCTTTGAAGAAGAACCGGTCTCTGCAATTTGTGGCGACGGACAATGCAGTTAATTTCGCTTGATTTGGCCAACGCACGCGTGTGCGTATGCATGTATGGTTACTGCACTGCACTGCACTTTCATCCACGAGCATCGACATGTAAAGAAGGTATTCGAGAGGATAATCTGACGAACTTGCGCAACCAGAACAGGGCTGCAAGCTCTGAATATATTGCCATGGCAAAACAGCCTGATGACGGTGAATAGTAAGTCCGACAATATCGAATATACAATACAACAGATCCGGTAACTGAAACCGATTCCATCTCTGATTGATTTTTTCTATCTTTAACAAACTATACAAGAAAGTCACCAAACAGATAAGGATACGCTAGAACACGTTCCATTGTTTAACACAGCAGACAACAGTAGGTGTACGACTCCTACGATACGTATATATCTACTGTGTACAGTCACTGTCAGTCAGGTCAGTGCATGGATGAGATGGCAGAAAGCGTACATACGTACGTACGACGTACGTAGCTAGCGAGGCAATGAACCCATGTTCGCCGGAGGGAGGCAAAGGGATTCCAAGGAAGCCCATGTTGCCGTAGCCCATTTAGTAAAACGTAAGCCCACCAACGAAACCCATTCGATTCCTGAAGGCCGATAAAAATCCCCAATCCCAAATGTGCCTCTTCTTCCTGCCCTAGCTCCATCCACGTCTCCGGCACCGAAGGCGGCGGCGGCGACTCACCGCGGTAACTCCCCACCCCCTCTCTCTATCTCCGTCTCTCTCCGTGCTGATGTATTTAGGGTCTGGGAATCCTGTCTTCTTCTTTTTAGCTGTCTCGATGATTTATCTGCTTAGTATGAGCCTTGGATGCACTGGTTTTGATTCTTTGAGAAAGACGTGTTCCCTTTCGCTTGCAAAATTCGCCCTTCTTTGAACTGCCGAGATGGTATGCTTCTCAATTCTGAGTCTTGTGTGGAACTTGGTTCTTGTTGATCAGGGACATCCCATACAGATCTTGAATTGATAAGCTGGCTTCTTGGCTGCGGAAATTGAAATACTACACTTGAGAGTCTTCATCAGGGGCAGTGTATGTGTGTGCAGGTACCGAGAGCAATGAGGAGGCACAGCCCCCCTTACCATAGCCCCCCTAGGAGAGGATATGGTGGTAGGGAAGAAGCCCTCCTAGGAGAGGATATGGTGGGCACGGAGGAAGGAGGGAGCAAGGTGCTGTAAGCCTCTTGGTCCGTAACATTCCACTAAGCTGCAGGTATACGAATTCCGACCTCGCCACTCACCACCCATGATTTATACTTGACCATGTTTCATCCCAGTGGCTGTTAACTTGGTCCTTATGGTTTTCACAACTTTTTGCAGACCTGAGGATCTCCGAGTTCCTTTCGAAAGGTTTGGCCCTGTTCGGGATGTTTACCTGCCAAGAGACTATTACAGTGGGTAAGTGTTCTACCGAACCAGATAATATGTTTGCTTTAATGGCCATCTGACTTTGCTCTACTTCATTTCAATTCTATAATTGGATATATAGACATGTTGAACAGCTGAAGATTTAATATGATTGTTAATGTCTGCATAACCCCAAACATTCCACTCGGGTTGTATACTCTGCTGGAGATTTATTCACAGCTCACACGTACTGCATGGAGGAGCCAGTCCAGGGATAAGGAACTGTCCCAGTTTTTAAGTTTTAACAAATTTGCATAAAAAACCCCACAAATATGCTTTTCTCCATTTTTGTATGTACTTTTTGCAAACTCTAAATTATCATAGAATAACTTTAGGGAAGATGTGTGGAGGTAAGGCTAGTAACTCCTTAATGTCATGTCCTATAGAGGATATGTTTAGGTCTCGAGCTTCATTAATTTCATGTCCTATAGAGGATATGTTTACTTAATCTTCTCCTGTTTATGCGTTTTCTTCTGGTACGAATCGCTCTTTGAAATGATTCCCAGGATTGTATTGGCTTGGAAGTAAATACAAGCCCTGGACATTCAAGATTACTTTAACAGTCCTAACAATTCATTTGTTTGGTGAGATAGAGTCTCGTGCACATGAAGTTCTTTTATGAAGACAAGATTCGATTTGTTGACAAAATTAATTTCCTGAAGAGAAGAGGGTTTTACTGGGTCTTCCATGAGGATATAGTGAAGAGAAGTTGATTTCAAGTACTTTCATGACTTTTCAAACATTTGAGGAACTTGAAGTGAATCGTTTTGTGAAGATGTTATACAAGAAATTTGGATACTAGAAGAGCCTGGGCTCCTAATTGCTTGTTGGAAAGCTTGCTACCATTTGGATGAAAATGTTAAACTTACTGGCTGTGCTTCTTGAAGAATCATAGAGGTTCGCTGAAATATGAAATTGTGGTGGTAACTCATCGGGCACATACAATTTATGATCAATATGTGCCCTCTCCTTTGTTTACCATATGATATGAATTTTACTTATCTAGCGTTTTTAATTATACAGGGAGCCAAGAGAGGTTTGCTTTTGTGGAGTTTGTTGACTCTGTTGGCGCTTCTGAGGCACAATATCACATGAACCGTCAGATGTTTTCTGGACGCGAGATTACTGTTGTTCTTGCTGCAGAGACACGAAAAGGCCTGAGGATATGCATAGACGAGACTAGAGTCAGGTATGCCATACCCAGTACAATCTTGAAAGTTTTTCTGTGTTTCATTTGAGATGACTTGTGTTCGCTGCTCTGCAGAGGTTATTCTGATCATGAGGGCCGCCGTACTTCTCGCTATGGTAATCTGATCTATTTCCAACTGCTATACTTATTCCTTATCCTATTCTTTGAGCTGCTTAACTAAATGCTGTAGAGTTTAGATCATCTTTCTCTACTGATAGACACTGTAACCTGTCCATTTATAACTGTCGCTGTTTGATGAATTGATGAATTCCCAAGTAAATATGAGCAACAAAAAAGTAGAGCCTTGATCCATTTAATTTTATGCTTGATGTATATTGCAATTCATTTTCATTGGTTCTATCATGATCACACTAATTTTCCTGTCAGGGCTGACCTTCTGGTAGCAAAATGTGTTGTTCAAAATTGATATAATATTTGAAGTTCTTTACACACCATGCATTGCAATATTGACAAGTTGCTATCTTTCCTGCAGGATGGTCTCGTTCACGTTCACGCTCCGCTCTCCTCGCCATCGTGGCGTGCTAGATCACGGTATGTCGGTGAGTCTTGTTGAATAAGTGTTTGACCATGATGTGCTGTGCAATAATCTTTGTTTAAATGGTATTACGTGCGCGATAGGTCCATACTCTCCTGCCCCAAGAAGGCGAGATGACTACTCTGCTTCCCCAAAGAGAAAGGAAGAGCTCCGGGCAAAATCACCAAGACAGTCAAAAGAACATGATGTGGATAAGAAGCGGAGATCCTATACTCCAGATGATAGAAATGGCCGCCGTGATGCTGATAATGGTTACAAGGAGTAAGTTCTGTTCCTTCACTGCTGCTACATGTGATTGGCATAATCTAGTTATGCTATTTCAGAACTAATGTTTCTATACCTATTGGGGTCCCAAACTCATCATCTTTTAACCCTTGCTGCTGTATATTGGTCACAGCTCATAATAGATTGAGTATTGTTACTCTATCTTATTTAAAGTTCTTTTGCCTCATATCCTGTGTACAACATCAGTTGTGTGTGCAATAGTTGATCATCAGTATAGGATAACAGATAGTGTGTGATGCAACGTGACCATACGCAAGCTTAATATTTTTAACCAATAGTGTGATATAGACTACTGGACCTATGTTAATTAGATTTTTGTGCAATCTAATTTTGGCCTTCTTTCATATGGATAACCTTTACCACTGCACTATCAGTCAAAATCTATGAAAATAGTTTCTCTGTGCCTTTTCAAGCATTACGACATTGTAAGGGCCTGTTCTTTTTGCTACTACTGATAGCTTTTGGCGGTGATGGCTTTTGGCTATTTGTGACAAAGATTGCGGAAAGAGAGATACTTGCGATTTTGATGGTACAGATATTAGTTTTTAATATGTACTACAATTAACTTGTAGACTCCATCTTAAAAAATACTCCGTTTAAAAGTTAGTTCTTGTAGCAAAAGCCAAAAGGGATTTTAGAAGTCAGTAAAGAACAGGCCCTAAGTCTCTTGACTGCTGGTAGGATTACATATCCTACCAGATGCAGGTTCATTCAAGTGACTAAGTGACTGATAATGGTGTCATGCACCAGAACCTTTTGTTTGAGTTCAGTAATTATCTCTGGGACCTATGTGTGTCAGTTCATTGCATCAGCGTGTATTATCTCTTGTCAAGAAAAATGCCCTTATTTATCTAGAGTTCAGATAAGATTGTGGTTCGCATTTATGATTCGTTTTTGGGTACCGTTGTACCTGCACGCAGCATGCTGTTTGTTTGACTAAACTATGTTCTGTTTAGGATTGGTATCCAGTATATGGTTACATTATGTTGGTCAAATGAGTAAGGTGATAAATTGCATTCCTTTTGGAAGTTTGTATCCCTGTAATAACACCGTATGTTGACAGGAGGTCGGCAACACCTGACGGCGAGGATCCCGCCCCGCCGGAGGTCACCCAGGCCATCTTCTGCAACACCTCCTGGATCGCGCTCGAGATCAGCGGATGACTCTCCTGCCCGCAGCAACTGATGGCACCGTGTGTGCGCGGTTCCTTGTGAGCCTCTCACTCAGAGCTAGTAAAACCAGACCTTTTGCCGAGAACCTAGACTAAATGTGGTATTGTTGTTGTAAGTTGCAAGCTCTAGTCATTAGACCGCACTTGTGATGTCGGGATCGATGCTGTAGACTTCCGTTGTGGTACTGTATCAGTTTGGTTTTGGCATGGTCGGACGGGCTATTGTTTTTATGCATCTGCGCTGAGTGTGTTTCAGAAAAGCCTGTGATTGGGTGGCACTCTCAGTCCCTGGGGCAACCGACAGTTAATACATCCATCCCTTGGGTTTAAAGCTAATTACTGTAATAACATAAGCTAAAACTCTATTACCAACTTCCCCGTTATCCTGTCCTCATTGGTCATTCATCTTTCCAGAGCAGAAGTGAGAAAGAACTCATACATCACATTAAGCTTAGTTAATAAACAAACACCTTTGATATGTACAAGTGTAAAATAGACTCCTATACTGGTACTAATGTGCACACACACACACACACACATCTAGGTGTAATTACACCTACCTTTAATATACCATCTAATTTGAAATACTCCTTTACTATCTTGAATATATTCATATATTAATTATAAGATACTCCAATGTGAACCACACTATAGTTTTTAGCATATTTTATAAATACCTTTATATACGCATTTAAAAGAAGTATGTTGAAAAATATACATACTACCTCTAAATAATTATTCATACTATCTAGATGGTCTTAAAACATGAGATATTCCTATATTGTGATATACGATATAAGGTATAATTACACCTAGGTGTAGAAAAAGACTATATATATATATATATCAAAGGAGTTAGTATTGATCTCTGCTGCACAATCCTTGCTTCTCTGCCATAAGGCCCTGTTTATTTTTGACTGCAGGAACCAGACTCCATAGGCAGAGAGAGAGAGCTTAAATAGTCTGAATACGTATAATCTTTATCTTTCGTGGCTTCCAACTGCTTTTATTTTTCTCCCGCTTAATTGATTGGCCGAACTGCCTTTCCTTCCAAAAAATTTGAACTCTGCCATTAACCTTTTACTGTCTATCCCTTACTCAACTAAAGTTTTGCTTGTTCTCAGTCAAACCATTTTCGCCCATTTGAAATACGTGATTTTTTCTTGATTTGCACAAGGGTTAAATTATTTCTCGTAAAATTCATGCGTTCCAAGTGGATGGTTGGATCCTAGATGGATGCCTCTCTATTCAATCGATCATAAAGGTGTCAACTCTTCACCGCATCCTTGCCAACTCTTCACCTCGTCCTCGCCGTTATCGCCGCCGGGCAAATGACGATGGCGGCGTCCAGTGCTGGAGATAAGGTGACAGTAATACAAAGACAAAACGGGTTAATCTATAAAGGATCAGGGCATGAGACGAATGCTTGGTCAGGCCAGAAGCAGAAGCTGAAGCTAAAACAGTGTCATCATCTTGTGAGGTTGGTGTATGAGGTGTAGGCCTATTTGAAACTTTCCATAGTTGGTGCAGTCTGCGGAAATGAAGTGACAGCACAGGAAGTTTTGCTGCAACTTGTTCTACTCCAACTGAATATGGTAACTACCTTGTGACGGGTGCATGCGTGGAGCCAGTATATTTGAATGCATGAATTTGGGGCTGCTGAACTTGGTTTCTTCCTGTGATTATGTCAATTTTTTTCACTATAGTTAGTTTATTTTTACTGTAGTTAATAGTAGCTTTTGATGTAATTAAATTAAAAACTAAAATTAGAAAAATAGAGTTATCTATTTACAGATAATATAAAAGAATATGAGAAAAATAAAAGGATAAAAATACTAAAAGACTAAAACAAAAGATGAGATTAAAAATAGTAAACTAAAGTAGAAGTCGAAGCCAAAACGAGTGGCCCACATCATCTTCTGACGTTTTTGTATGCGTGTAGGGCCTATTTGAAACTCAAGATTTAACATGAAACAGTTCAAGCCCTCCATGCGTACACACATTCTTTTGTTTTGTTGTTATTTTCTCGAGTACAACTAGCTACTAGTATATATATGTGCATATGGGTTGCGATAGTTACCTATAATGTCCTTTAATTTTACCAATTCGCTTGAGCGTCCATGCATCCATCGATTCCATCCACCAGGTGGTCCGTGTGGCCCCGAAGATCGCCGAGCTGCACGGGCGTTCGTGCAGCGCCCGCTCACCACCATTAACTTTACCCAGACAGCCACTCAACTCTCATCTAATTATCAATTAAGCCCTTTCTTTTCCTGAAAGCACTCGTCTCTCTCTCTCCTCCGTCGTCTCGTCTCCCAAGTCCCATCGAGTCGACCAGTCCTCCTCGAGATGCGCACCCCAAATCAAATCAAAGCAAAAACGAAAAGAAAAGAAAAAAAAAGAAATCCGAGAGTGGTGCGGAAAGGAAAAGACGCATCAAAGGCCAGAAGCCGAGCAGAAGCCGCTGCTTTCAACACGTGTCGGCGCGTCAATGGCACAACCAACGGTTGCCTGCCTTCAAATTGAATCCTCTTCTTCCTTCCCCGAAGCCGATCGATCAACCGCGTCCCCATGCTGCTGCTCCTCCTCCTCCTCGTCGCCGCGTGCGCGGCAGACGCGGCGGTCCCGTCCCTCCCGGTCGGCGTGAACTACGGCGCCAACGCCGACAACCTCCTTCCCCGCGGCCGTCGCATCCTTCCTCGCCACCCGCACCACCATCAACCGCGTCAAGCTCTTCGACGCCAACCCGGCCTTCATCTCCGCCTTCGCCAACACCCCCATCTCCCTCGCCGTCTCCCTCCCCAACTCCGCCTCTCCCGCCCTCGCCGACAAGGCCACTGGCCTCGATGCCGCCAGGCAGTGGATCCGCTCCAACCTCTCCCCCTACGTCCCAGCCACCAACGTCACCCTCCTCCTAGCCGGCAATGAGATCCTCCTCTCCAACGACAGGGGCCTCATCGTCGCCCTCCTCCCCGCCATGCGCCGCCTCGCCCAGGCGCTCCGCGCCGAGGGCCTCTCCCACGTCCGCGTCACCACCCCGCACTACCTCGGCATCCTCGCCCCCTCCGACGGCATCCCCTCCAACGCCCGCTTCCGCGCCGGCTACGACACCAAGCTCTTCCGTCCCATGCTCCAGTTCCACCGCGACACCGGCTCGCCCTTCATGGTCAACCCCTACCCCTACTTCAGCTACCGCCCCGAGACGCTCGACTACGCGCTCTTCCGCCCCAACCGCGGGGTCTACGACCCGGCCACCAGGCTCAAATACACCAGCATGTTCGAGGCGCAGATGGACGCCATCTACACCGCCATGAAGCGGCTCGGCTACGGCGACGTCGAGATCGCCGTCGGGGAGGCGGGCTGGCCCACGCAGGCGGAGCCCGGCCAGGTCGGCGTCGGGGTGCAGGAGGCAAGGGACTTCAACGAGGGGATGATCCGCGTCGTCAGTAGCGGCAAGGGCACGCCGCTCATGCCCAGCAGGACGTTCGAGACGTACGTCTTCTCCCTCTTCGACGAGGACCTCAAGCCGGGGCCGATCGCCGAGAGGCACTTTGGCCTCTTCAACCCGGACTTCACGCCCGTCTACGACGTCGGCCTCCTCCGCCAAGGCTCGGTAAGTGCATCCTACTTTCACTCTCTGATTTATTATATATATTGCTACTACATACATCCTATCTGTGGTGCGATTTCGTTGAAATCGCTGTGCTTTCGTACATTATACTGTGGCATTGTGGCTCAAATTAAGATGCACCTATCTAATTGTACACAAACTTAGGTGCGATCGAAATAGCGATAAGTTTATGATTTTTACTCGATTAATTTATTTTTATTATAATTGAATTAGCTTATTTGACATAATTAAATTTAAAAAAGTAAAAATAGAAAAAAATATGTTAACCCATCACGGACAATGCAAAAGAATACGAAAAAAGATAAAAATTCCTAAAAACTAAAAATCAGAAAGATAAAATTCTGAATAGTAAAAAGTAGAAATTAGAAGTAGAAGCGGCTTTAAAGCCAAAATGAGCAGGATCTTAATTAACTCTGTGCCATGCCTTAGCTTGTAGGGTGATTGGTTGATGTCATCCCAAAATTTGCCTGCCTGACACCCTGTTTTCGCCTCATGAAAGAAATTGACCTACAGTTCCAGTGGGGCAAAAAGCTGTATTTTTAATTCGTGATTGTCTCCAGACATTTCACGGAGAGATTAGGTCCAAATTATGTGTCAAAGATAGTTCTTTTGGATCAGTGGGATCTCGTACGTGTCCAACATGCTAGAATTGGTTTTCTTGATGTGCAGCGATGATATTGACCACCTCTCTGGAAAAAGTGGGTATTTGTTCCAATTTGGTCTCATCCTTGATATAGCATGGCGTATGGTCCAGCGACGGCAGCCTGAAGCCTTGGCCACGTCTGTATCTTTGATAAGACTTTGTAAACCTCTATTATATAGCAGATCACCAATTATGTGCGTGCTCCTCTCTGTTAAGCCTTGTGTCTCGAGCTCGATACTCCGTATGTACGACCATGCGGATAAACTTGTACACGGTTGCTGATCTAAGCTGGTCCACGGTTACAGCCATTTTGTCTTTATTCAAAACCTCTCCCCATGCGGATAGTACATTTGGTAGGTTCACAGTTTGCTGTCGGTCGGTCCTGCTATGATGGGTTGTTTAGCTTCTGCCCTGTATATCTGAATCATTTCAGGTGCTACATTTTTGTGGAACTTCTGTTTCATCGAAGAAACTGCAATAGCCTCGGTGCTTCTATAAGAAGCTGCCTTAAAGCAGAGGAGAGGGGCTTAAGATTCTGTCAGTCTTGTGTCTCGAGCTCGACTAAAAGCAGACCCACAGCCTTGTCCAGGATGCCTAGCTTACCTTCTGAGTTCTGAGGACGATGAGTCGATAGGTTCGCACTAGCAACAAATAGGGTGCCGTTGCAGGAGAAGGAACCTGCTGGACGGAGCAGTGCCGTTTCTAAGCTTCGCTCCATGTGGTGTCATGTCCATCCTATCCCATGCTAAATTCTTATGCATGCATTGCCGTTTTGATCTTTTGAACCTTGTAGTTCTCCGTTCTGCTTGACCTATATGTTGTGGTGTGCATGTGGGGTTGCTTCTCCATTCGAAGGACTGAGGCAGGCATTTAGCTAGCTGCTTTTGGTGATGCTTAGGAAAGTAGACCATATGGAGAACACGGGGCTGTCTGTATTTTTCAGCATTATGGTGGGACCTACCAGTTAGTGAGTCAAGGATCTTAGGCAGACAACCGATTTGGACAGGCCCTGTTTTGGACGGCGCCAATCCATGGAACGTGTGTTTATTGTCAAATCAAATGCATCAGTTAATATGTGCAGTGTTGTGAACTAGCGCAACCATCCGTCGGAAGGAGGTCGGACGACGACGATTTGAAATAGAACGATGCACTAGATCGAAGGAGGACACTGATTGGAGAGGAATAGATCTAGAATAGCCGTTGTTAAGGGCGATCAAACCTGGACTTTAGAGATAAGAGATTTGTTTATTCATCATTGCTTAATTAAAGAAGATACAATGCCATCCCTTTTATAATGATAAGTTAACTTGATCCCTAAGAATAATCTTTAATTTAAAGAAACAAACTAACTGAATATAAGCTTTTAAACTAACCAAATCATCTAATCTCTAAAAAGAAACTAATCATGAATAACTGTGCGCTCAGTAATCGTTGGTGAAAGTTCCATGTGATACAGAATCGCGTGTGGAACATGCGTAACCACGCGCGGATGAACAGTGCCATGTGCTGCAGTACCACGCGCGTAACATACAGTCGTTCTGTAAGGCTCTTGACAGTTAAAATTTTCTGTCGAGCAATCAGTTAATATGCATAACTCAATTCAGAGTCTTAGACTGATGCAATAATTTTTTGATTGGAGAAATGCTGGTTGTTGTCGAGTGGATTTACAATGCCGTTTACCCTAGTCTATAGTTCTGTGCAGTTACTGTTTATTTATTCTGGGTGCTTAAAAATTCATCCCTGTATCACCTGACATCTGCTGGTGTCTTAATTATTATGTTGTTTGCACTGCAGTCTGGATCAACAAACCCTTCACCAAATACTTCCCCCTCGCCGTCCGGCGGGGGGAAGTGGTGTGTCGCCAAGGCCGGCGCGAGCGAGACTGACCTGCAGAACAACATCAACTACGCCTGCGGCTCCGTGGACTGTAAGCCGATACAGAGCGGCGGCGCGTGCTTCGACCCGAACAGCGTGCAGTCCCATGCTGCGTTTGCGATGAACTCCTACTACCAGGCCAATGGCCGCCACGACTCTGACTGCGACTTCAAGGGCACCGGCGTGGTCGCATCCAATGACCCAAGTAAGTTGGTAAGCAGTTGGTGTCCGCTTCCTGGTCTGCACCTATCAGCAACACTTCTGGAATAACAGTTGTGTCTTTCATGGATGTTTTTGGACCTGACACTGCGTCATATCTGTCGAAACTAACTGACCATGTCGTCGTCGTCGTTGTGTTTGTGGTGTGGGCAGGCTACGGAGCTGCAAGTACGTCGCCTGACGGGACGCAGGAAGCCACGGCAGTGCAGTGCAGGGCACCGGCCTCGAGTAGTAGACAGAGTTGATTGCTTACCGTATATTATCCCGGTCCTGGCTTTTGATTGCCGCGCGTCACAAGAAAAATTTCTTGGTTCTGTATACTGTAGTAGTGATGCAGCGGTGCTTTAACTTATTATCATTCCATTCCTATGTACAAATACAAAATGAAACAGCAAAAGAAATGAAGCCCCCTTGTTTCGTTGTTGTTTGTGCGCTACAGCTGAGCCCTTTTTCAATAATTTCTTCTTCTACTACTTTTTAGGGCTTGTCTCAATAATTTCGAGCAAGGATGTCTAGTTGCTACTATATATGTCACGACAGTCTTTCTTCTTGTCTTGAATTGGATTATGCTGCCAACGAGAAGCAGATGATTGTTCGCTGGTATAAGTGGCGAGTGACAGGGTTGTGATTTGCTTGCAAATATTGCAGAGTTGTCAGGCATGGCAGGTAGCACTCAGGTTAGTGGTTAACTTAGGGCCTGTTTTGCTTTGATCACAAATTTCACCTCACAAGCCTTACCAAAGTTTGGTTTGTGGTTGTTAACTTAGGGCCTGTTTGCTTTGATCACAGATGTCACCTCAGAAGCCTTACCAAAGTTCGGTTTGGCCGAAAACCCCATAAGCCATACCAAAGTTTGGTCTGGCCAAAATTTGGTCACCAAATTGGTTACCCGTGTTTTGTCCAAAGATAAACTAGAACCAATATAAACAGAATCTTATTAAAATTTGGCTCTAAACCAAATGGAGGCCAAATCTGATCAATAGAGACCAAAATTTAGCTTGGCCTCCTTTGGCTCGTCTTGTTATTACACAGAACAGAAGAGTGATGCATGAACGAATCATCCGACGTAGTGTACGAATCGTCCATCAGTGGTTAGCAAGCAGTGTTGGATCCTAATTTCAAGGGAGATCCTAATTTCAAGGGAAATTACAAGGGATGTCTCAAATCTTTTGGACCATGTGAGAAGGTATATGGTCAATTAGTGATGAATAATTAACACATTTGTTGAGTTAGATTTTGAATTTACAAAAGTTGGCAAAATTCAGGTTTGTTGCCGATGTAACTGGTTTGACTACTATGCGGGACCGGTCAGACCACTGAGAGGTGGTGGTTAGATCGCTCGTCATGTGCGGTCAGACCGGTTGTGTGTTGCCGATCGGACTGGTGTGGTTGGCTCATGTGCAAGAGGTCAGACAGCTCACTATTACCGGGAGGGTTTTGAGTTGGTTTGGGTCAGTCAGATTGGTCAATAGTTGATGGTCTGACCGGTGGCGGTATGACCATCATGTGGAGTGGTCAGACTGGTGGCTGCAGCCAGGAATAGTGATATGTGGATTTGAGTGGTTTGAGTTTGTACATGGCATAGGAGGCATGAGTTGCTTGTATTATATTGCATGATGCATTATTTTGACAAATGTGAATTAAATGCATAGAACTTGTGTTTGAGATGGTTAGTTGATCTTTGGATTGCAAGTGGCTTAGAGAACATTAGTGGTTGACGGCAAGTGACCAAGACTAGATGCGAGAGTTAAGGTCCATGCTACCGTGTAAGTCCAAGTGAAGCTATATAGCTCAAGCAGAAAGCACATAAAAGACAAGGATCTTGAAGAAGCGAGTCGATACATGTGGTGTGTCAAATGACTTGAACCGGTTGTAAGTAGAGACGGTCCGGAGGAGATCGGATGCGTGAAGATTTGATAGCTAAGTCATTAGATGCCATGGACTATATATCAAAATATGTGAAAATGTTTTAATATGAAAGTGAAGACGGAGTCAAGAAGAGATGCCTGAAAACTTCGTTGGGGGGGGGTATTTTGGGAGTTTATAAAAATACTGGGTTGAGCCTTGGACAAAATTACAGCACGAAGAGATGCAGAGGAGAAGCCAGGGGCGGATCCACATGCATCTTCAAGGGTGCACAAGACACTGGGCCCATTGTCGTTTTACCTCATCAAAACCCACATATGTATGCTCGTGCATCCCATAGTCTAAGCTCAATAACTCCATACACATATGGTGACCCTCGGTCAATTTCGTTCTAGATCCACCTCAGTGAGAAGCGGTTTAGATCAAGGTAAGCAAGGATGGCTGAGTGGATCAATCGCTAATGTTTAGGGGGTTAGGGGGTTGAGTCTTGTAAACACTTTGAGAAGTATGTGTGAGTGTGTAAAAGTTGTGTTAATAGGGTTGACAGGTTTTCCCATATGCTCAGTAGGTTGAGACCCACTAAAAGATTCATGTTATATGAGAGAAGAGGGGAGAGCTAGGGTTGAGAGATTGGATAGATAAGGTCTAAATCTTGAGTAATTTCTCTCCCTCGCCAAGCCTATGTGAGAAATCTGGTAATAGATCAACCTTTTGGTCTCTTTTTAGCGTTTCACTTGTTCTCTTGGTTTTCTTGTTCTTAAGGAAGAAATTTGAAACCATGATCTAGGTAGTTTTAACCTAAATCTTTGTCTAAATTATCTTGCTAGGATATATGTGAGTATATTTAAAAGACATCATGACTTAGATTCTCAAGAGCAAGAAGTAATTTGGATTTTAGTATTTTAGATGTTCTTAAGATCTAGGATTAATTTTCTTCAAATTGATAGAACTAATTTCAAGAACCTCGTGTTTCTTGTTTTGATCTGATTTCTAACATCCTAGATAGTGTCTCGTGTGTTCAAAGTTTTAAACTATTTGGAGTCCGCATGTAAAAGTTGAGTGGTTGTGGTTTTTGAAATGGTGTTGATTTTTTATTCTATGCTGAGCGAGATGGCAAACTGCCCGTGAGAGATGTTAGACTAGCCCTGAGTGGTCAGATCTCCCAGGGTACAATGGTCAAACTGCCCGTGACTTCTAAGGATTAGTTTGCTCAATCTTTTTTTTTTGAGATTTCATTATAAGTGTATAGGCTTTGAGATTCATAGCTGTTGGAATTTTACTCCTGTTAATCTTTTGCTGTAGCAGACTTTGTCACTCTTTTTCTTCAGTTCATGAAATCACCCTGCCATGTCTACAACCAGATCATCCACTAACAGGTATTTTAAATTCATGTTAATACTACTAGTAAGTCCCTTGTACTGTAAGTCTTGTTATTTCAAAATTTGTCACAGCACATCACAATTTCCTTCATTATGATTCCTGATTTTGATATGTGATAAATGAAGGATGAAAAAGATGATACTAATGTCAAAAGGACACAAAGTTGATAACTGCTAGTTATGATATATGAAAACCTTACTAGGGGGTGTTTAGAATGGTATTGGCTCATGATTTTTTTTACTGTAGCAGGCTTATTTTATTACTATAGTTGAATTGGTTTATTTGGCATAATTAAATTTAAAAAAATTAAAAATAGAAAAAATATGTTAACGCATCATGAATAATGCAAAGGAATACAAGAAAAAAGAAAATGTAAAAAAGCCTAAAAATAAAATTAATGAATAGTGAAAAAAATAAAAGCTAGAAGTTAAATTGAGCGATGCCGAAGTGATGCCTCTAGATGTGATACATCCAAGAATAAACTACAATATCAATATGGTACTAGCACGAACTCGCATTGAGAAGTAGGTCCAATATTCAGCTTGTAATAAAATGAAAACATGTTAGCCGTCTCGATAAATAAAGAATATGTCTTACATTGCGTCTCGGACTTGTGCATGACGGCGAAACGGTGCTCTGCTGCTGGTTGTGCTACACAATTCAATTAGGTGAATAAAAAAGTGATCGAATTGAATGCAGCCGCCTCCTCCTCTACCGCGTTCGCCGGTCAGATCTGTGAGGGAGGAACCAACCTAGAGGACGTGTCTCTTCAACTCCTCTCTCGCTTCTGGCGCACGACTACGACGTGATTAACCAAGTCTAGCGGTCTGCCAACTATATTAGTTATAATTTGCAACCAAGTCGGTTGGTTTAGTCGGTAACTCGGTATGTTTGGCTACAAAAGGACCAGCAGTCCTCTTCCTTTCTCTACGTGTGTGGGTGAGCTGAAGGATATAATGTGTATGTATGGGTGTGTAGCTCCAAAGCTTGTAAGCTTCAAAATTTAGTAAGCTTTTTTTTGTTCATTCCTCCCATTCCTTAATTACTTCTTTTGAGTGTTCCAAGTTTCCCAACACTGGCATCGCTTTTGGGAAGAAAAAAGAATCCCCCCATCTCTCAGGCTCACCCTCCTCGCCGCGCGGCTAACCCCAGCCACCGCCACGACGCCATGCCACTCGCCGCCTCCTCAACAACCAAAGGAACAAAATCTAGTCCATTATGCCGCTCAGCGCCGCGCCACCGCCCACACAGCTCCAGGTGCCGCTGCCTGGCGGATTACGGATTACGGGGTTAGATGGCCCCTTGTATTTGTTGCTTCTTTCAATCAAATTGAACGCGCGTATGCGTGCATGGTACCCACAAATCACTTGTTAACAGCTAAGAGATGCCACACTTAAAACTATCAAGTTCCTCACGACTGATGCGCACCCAAAAAAAAAAAGCAAAAATGATAGTGGTAGCAACAAAGTATAGTACTAGATGCAAACGCGTGACTTGATCATGTAAATTCACTCAAAAGACCAAACCAGACGCCTGCATGGCATGTAGGATATGATGACAATATGTAGTACTAGACTAGCCCGTTTCGCAAGCTGCAGCAGCACAACAACGGCACCAAGAGCATACAAAACAAACCACACCATGCTCGAGCCATGGTGGTTAAGCACCAACCAAATGGTCTCCTTATTATCCACTCACTCGTAAGTCACTCTCACACAGATGAGATGATACATCGTAGACGTGCCTTCCCCAAGCTTGCTAGCAGTTGCAAGGGTTGCACTTGCAGTTGGAGCCGCAGCTGCAGCCATGGCGCGGATCTCGCCGGACTCGGCGGCCTTCTCGACCTGCGCCTTCTCCGGCGCGACGCCGAGGACCACGGTGGCCTGGCTGCTGCTGCCCTTCTCTTCCAAGTCAGGGTACATCTTTCTGCAACCAGCAAAATCAAATTAATTAGCACAAGAAACTCCTCACCGCTACTGAAATACTAAATAAGCTGACATACCCGCACTTGCAGCTTGAGCCGCAGCTGCAGCCTGATCCACAACTGCAAGACATCTTCGAGACCGTAGGGAGAAGAAGTGCTTTTGAGATGATGAGCACAATGCCAAGGCTCCACTCCTGCGCCACTATTTGTAGGACTGAATTGAGGCAAACTAGTGGTACAAGACGACGGTGTCGCGTGTCACCATGCTATAGGCTGTCCAGAATTAGTCTTTAGGATATTCTGGATAGAGTTCGATCTCTACGTCTCTGTGTGGTTGCTTTCTGCTGAAGTAACAAATGTGTGGATGACTTCTCTTCCCTTCTTCTGATTACAACAACCAAGTTAATTGAGATATAAGACCTAATAAGAGAACACTATCTTACCATTTCTTTTGCCTCAAAGCAACTTCCAGCCGGCAAGAAATGGGCCTTCTTTGTTCCTTCTTACCATTTCTTTTGCCTCAAAGCAAGTAGCTTTCAGATAAAAAAAGATTTTATTCAGTATCCATTTATACATTCTAAAACAAGTGTAATATGTACTAATGGCATACAGAAACATAGAAAATTTTGTATTTTCGTGGTAGCAACAAAGTATTATGAAGACAAGTACTTTATTTGCATTTTCTTAGCCTCCTCTGTGACGCTACATGCTATACTAGTCATTTTTGTAAGTATGAGCTGTAATTGATAAGGCCAATGACATTACAATTATAGACAAATTGAGTGCATTATGTTAGTTGATGTAGTCTTGGGTATTCATAACTCTAATCAAATGCTCATTATTCATGTCAACTTCTGGACACTCGTTTCTATCCAACATAATTTGTACGGTTCTTAGGCACAGTGTTTGTTTCAAGCAGAGCACATATGAAGCACAACGTTAAATTACCGACAAATGGTAACTATCGAGACGCATACAAGACCTTTCTGTAACATACTAATAAGCCTGAGCTAAATTACAAACTTGTCTGTTCAGTTATTTTCTTGTTTAACGCCAAAGTGGATCAAGTCATCGCTAGCTGCCTCTTTTCTGTTTGTTTGCGTCCGAAAGACTTCCAAGTTGTTGTTGTCGTAGTCTTTGTATATGTCAGTTTCATACTTTCAGCCTAGCCTGTCAGAGTCAAAAATATGGAAAAGGGACACTACTTAAATAAGTCCAGTGCAAGTGGCTTTCTGGAAAGCGTTTCAAAGTTCTCAATAATAATAACCAGTTTGGTAGAACATTTTCAAAGAGTACATGCTATTAGATCGAGGAAATATCGTTGGTACACAAATAACACTCACACTGTCATGCGCTTGTATTGCCGGAAAGGCTCCTTGGGATATTGCCATAACCGTCGTTGTAAGCTTTGCTTTGAATCTGAATTAATATTATGTGCAGGAAATGTCGAAATATGCATGACAAAGTCTTCTTGGACGGCTTAGCTCTGGGCAGATCGAGCTAGGCGTTTCTTTCTTTTCTTGCTACGCATAAGCTCCCTTGTACAGAGAGCAAGAAAGAAAGAAGAACAAAGCAAAGAAAGGAATTGAATTGATCGGCCTTACCAAGTGGACGATTCTGATCAAGTGGATTGCAGAGATTGCAAACATATGATTCCTTAGCAAAGAAAGGAATTGAATTGAATTTTCTTATCAGATGGCATTGTAAACATTCATATCCTGATCAAGTGGACTGTAGGCACGCTTAAGATTCGCATGGATGTCTACTACAATGAAATCAAGTGCTTGAAAATTTTGATCTTACACGCTGATCTGCTCGGATGGAGGGGGCCTTCTGTATATTCTTTCAAGAACCAAAAGGATGGTGGCCTGCCAAAGAGGGCACATGCGCCTAAGCGGGCCTGCGGTGCAGCGGCCCGTAATCCTCCCACCGTTGGAAGCGGGCGGTATACGCTGCTCTGTGAAGCCTCACGCGATCCCCGCCACTTCAGGCGCTGCGACGCCCGGACCTACGCCCAAGCGCCACCAGCCCACTACGCAACTTGGAACGGGGCGGGCCGCGAAATGCAACCACATGCCCAGGCACAAAGCGCCACGCCAGGCATCCGCACCACCTTAGCGCCACGCTCAGTGCAAGCCATCGCTACCTGGCTCCGGCGTGACAAATGCGTTAATGGAGCAAGTATTTG